>JASAND010030797.1:0-19278 GCA_030248195.1 Trissonchulus latispiculum
GCCCCCTACCAAAACGCCGAAAAACGCAGTTTTGGGCCGTTTGACCAGTGGTCAATAGGCCCCATAGGCTGTAGTGACCAGTGGTCACTTCCGTCGGTTTCGGCAATATGCCCATTGAAACGAGCGTAGTTGATTTACTATATATGCCCCCAACCAAAACGCCGAAAGACGCAGTTTTAGGCCGTTTGACCAGTGATTCATAAGCCCCATAGCCCGTAGTGACCAGTGGTCACTTCCATCGGTTTCAGCAATATAAAACGAGCGTAGTCGATTTACTATATATGCCCCGGACCAAAACGCCGAAAAACGCAGTTTTAGGCCGTTTGACAAGTGGTCAATAGGCCCCATAGGCTGTAGTGACCAGTGGTCACTTCCGCCGGTTTTGGCGATATGCCCATTGAAACGAGCGTAGTCGATTTACTATATATGCCCTCGACCAAAAAGCCTAAAAACGCTGTTTAGAGGGAGTTTTCCCAACTTTGACCCTGGACGAGGAACCACGGGAGCCATGCTGACCAGTGGTCACTTCTTGGGCGGTATCGGCAGTGATGCTCATCGTTTTCAGCGACCCTGATTTACTATATATGGGCACCACCCAAGGCCGAAAAACGCCATTTTTAGTGACTTTTAGGCCATTTCTAGTAAAAAGTGGGACTTAGAAACTTTTCGCCCAAACAGGCCAGTTTGGGCCCATCTCCTGAAAGCTAGGGAGCAATATTAAAAAATCCCCTTCGTTACTTTATGCACCCCTACTGGTAATTTTCAACAAAAGATACTAGACTTCTCCAGCTTCTACCCAGTTCTAGAAAAGTGTGACCAAAATTTGCGAAAAATAGCGAAAGTCCGATTTTGGGACCTTGGCACAAAGCCAAAATTGGCCAGGTGCCAAAATGACCAAAAAAGGTAGCATGGGGGGATCCTGTCTACCAACATATAATAGTAGTATGTTGCCAAAATGCCCACATCGTTCCAACACTTAGCCGTAAAATGCATTTCCAATAAGCGTTATTCACCGAGAAAAAAACAAACGCACGGTAACTATCGCCTAGTGCAAAAATTCGAAGTTTCGAATTCGAACCAAAAGTATGGTGGTACTTGTAGTACTACTCGAGTTGTTTACGATGGTAACCTTTTACCACCGCCGGACCTCTAATTAGCTGGCACCAGGCCAACACCGTCTCCAGAGGGCCGCGCAGACGCCTTTATACCCATATTATGTAGGGGCGCTGTCGCGCCCCTACATAATACAAGGTATTCTACTTAGCCCTAACGCGCAAATTGTTCCATATGCATGGGGGACCGTTTGCTACGTACGTACGCTAGCAGTGTAAATGTGTTAGTGTGTGATAGCAACAAACGTACATCGGTACACAAGTACGCAACTATAGGTATAAAATATATTGCGTTCGCTCAAATGGTATGTATATAACATTGTACCCTACAGTGTAAGTGATACATTGAAACTAATGGTTTTTCTAAGGTTGTCTACTTTTGACTCAAGCCACAGCCCTAAGGAAGTAAGTATAAACTTAGTCGGCACGGAGTAGAAGACATACGTATATAAGTAGATAACTTACACCTAGAGACGGGAAAAGAAACATGTCTGGAAATTTTCCAAGATTTTACAAAATAATCACGTACGTATATTCGCCTGGCTGTCTATAAGCAAGCAGCCCTGGCAAGAAACTCACTCAAGAATGGTGAGAAAAATGTATATCTATGTACACACACAAACCCATATACGTATAAACACAATCCAGACATGCATATAAATTCCGTAGACTCAGAGTTTAGGTTTACTAAAACATACTCTGAAAGTATTTACCGTAAATAGATATTTATCAACTACGCACGAATTTCCAGTTAAAGCTTGGATGGGATCCAATATAAACTATATGATTCTAATATACGTAAGTACCGTAAGCATATTATGTTTTTATATTTCTCACACCCAAAGGCTGTTTTCTGACGAAGTCCATTGTATATAATACGTATATAGGAGCAGGGTTTCTCAAATGAACTTGGTATAGGAAAGTTTACGTAAGTACGAATGTAACCACTAGTTACGTACATGAGTACATGTAAGCATGATAAAAATAAGCCATAATACTACTGAAGTACGTATCATACTATATAGGTAACTCTCAGAATACTTACGTATATATATATATATATACTAGCCACAAGCAATGACTATATACGTACCGCTAATATGCGAAGGGTCGTATACATGAGGGGGCTGAGGGGAGGGTCACAAATGAAACTAAGTCTAATGAAGGAACTTTCATGGTGATTGAAAAGGGCTCTGCCAAAAATCCGACCATTCTAATGACACGCCATAATCTAACCAGAAAAAACTGGATGACAAACCTTGTATGCGAGCATAAACAATATAAGAAGACAGTAGACAGAAGCGTTTCCACGGGGGGGGGGTCACTCCGAACCCCTCTCAGTTACGGAAATTTTTTTAAAATTTTTAGCTATTTTTGCTAAAAATATGGACAGGAAAAAAGGGTAAGCCCACTCCTTTTCCAATCAGGATACGCCCCATGACTCTGGACTATTAAAGAGTAAAGAGATCCAGCCCTGTGATAAATATATAACAGCGCCAAAATAATTCACAATAAATATGCAAATTAGGAACGGTCACACTACACTAAAAACGCAAGGTTGGTTCCTGGCTTGTGTCTGGGGTGGCTCAATCCGCAAAGCGTCGGTCTAATTTACAAATCAGAAGGTTGTGGATTCAATCACCCACCACCTCAGGTCTGATTGTTTCCTTTTCTTTTCTAACAGTTTAACAGATTTAGGTAACCCAAAACACAAATAAACAACCCAAAAAAGGTAGGTAAAGGTTTACCCCAGGAGATATCTCCGTCCTGCCACAGAACACGGGGTGCCGGTGCTCATCCCCGGATTCTCAGCCGTAGAGCCAGGAGTGTCACCTCAAATGATGACTGCATCCGTGGAAGGGGGGCCGGCCCTTCTACACAGACTCCTGTTACCTTCCCACCGTAGTGGTACCCATTTACCGACCAGTTAAGGATGGATAGCTGGGTTGGCTAGAGTCGAGAAAGCTTTGTGGCCACCGGGGATCGAACCACCGACCGTAAGATCGGAAGTTCCGACCAGCGCCTTTGACCACTCGGCCATCCCGACACAAAAAACAAACAAAAAACCAACCAACCAACCAAAAAAGATCAAAATGTACCTGCCAACAGGGATGGCAAAATAGAAGAGCATGAGCATTCGACTGCGCTGATCCTTGGTAAAGAGGTCGGCAATGATGGTGGGGGCCACCGTGGTGTAGGAGGCCTCCCCGATGCCCACCAGACCCCGGAAGAGGATAAACAGCCAAAAGTGCTGAAAAACAAAACAAGACATGTTGCATACCGATACAGTGTGACATACACTGAGCTATATATACATACAGTGTTATTATATCTTATGGTCCTTCCCAACTCGACCCCTCCCCCCACTTTTTTGGGCTTCCCCCCACCCCCCCCACTCACTATAAGGTGCTCAGAACACTACATGCCAAATTTTAAGGATTTTTGGTCAAAGTTTCAAAAAAATTTTCCGACGTTGCCGGAATTTTTGGAGTAAAATCGTCTATTTTGGTACTCAAACTAGATTTTTGAGCACTTTTAAGTATAGTAATAGCAGTAGAAAACAGGCTATTTGAACTGCATTTGTTCCAATTTTAGACCACTCTGGTCCCCCCACACTTTTTTCGCCTAGAAAAAGCCCAGTGTTAGTGCCGTTGTTTCTGCAGGGAAGACTTGTGCTGTGTGCTGCATTTCGGGCTAGCCGCCAGATTTTATGGCAACGCCGAGGCCGACGGAGCATCTGTCTTAAAAAAGGAGGAGACATGTCGTGATGTCGACCAGGCACTACTCCTTCTGGCAATTTGGTTGAGTTGTTTTTGACCAACCTTACGGGGCCAGTTTCCTGGCTAAACATTTTGCACCTTCGGGTGATGATCATCACATTGTGATGTCTAATGCAGCAAACAACAAACAGCAGCAGCAACAACAACAACAACAGCAACAACAACAAGTCTCGCACGTACACTGGGTCCACAGAAAGTGCTGGCCATGACCGAGGTGGACCAGACCAAAATTCCGCCCAGCATGACCGTTTTGCGGGGAAATCGGTCGCCCAGGTAGCCAAAGATGGGCGCAAAGATCATGAAACTGCAGATGAAGACGGTCTGGAGGAGACCCGCCTCTGAGTCAGACAGGTCGCCGAAATAGTCAATAATGTCCGGCAGGACGCCTGAAACAGGAAACAAACAAGGCAGATCATAGGACCATGAGAATGGATACGCAAGTTTTTCCTTTAGTTTGCCATTCGACATGAACGTTTAGACACTGTAAAATACAGAGTCAATTTTTAGTCAATTCAGTTCAAGATTGTAGAACTTGTTTACAACGACCGCTAAGCCCTGGGCGAAATGTCGAACATCCACGAAAACACAACCTTTTACGTATTTGGAAGGTTTAACTAGGTAGCGCAAAATTACAAACAGGCAACATTAATCATAAAGAAAGTAATGAAAAACGTCTGCCTACAGCATTCGGACCAAGGCTTTGCCTTAGTGACTGCCAGCAGTCGTTTTTCATTATTTCTTTAAAATTAATGTTTGTTAAAGTTTGTATCCTTCACGGATTCGCCTTCTTGACCGCCTTTACCTCATTTTCTTGAAATAAACAAGCAACATTGTGCGAATCGTTTAAAAGCAGCTAGTTATACAACACTGAACGTTATGCTCTACAAAATTGCTGATTAAATAGAAACTATATACGTACGTATATATATGCACAATATTATAATCATGAATAAATTTCTAATCCGCAATGCCATACCAGCAATCGTAAATCGATCCATATAGTTCAGCAGATTGACAAAGAAGAGGATGCCGACGGAGAGACGGGCCAGAATGTGCGGCGCCAGACCGTCTAGGGTGGAGGAGAGGGTCAGACGACTCCCAAATCGACTCGACAAGTCGCCTCCACCGTCAGGATCGACCCCTGGAATCTGGGAGCTGGTCAGAGACTCCGTTCGGGCCACCTTTAACAAGATTAATACTATAAAAATTAATTAATATTATTTTAAAATTATTAGAGATGCACCGGGGCCGGGGAACTGAAGGTCCCAATCAAAAATTAAAAAAAATTTTCATGAAAATTCAAATTTTGTTGTTGCTATTGTTGCTATTCAAATTACTATTGTTGCTTTCATTCAAATCGGTGGGAAAACAAACTATTTGTATCACTTTTTGACTTATGAAATTTCAAAATTTTGGTCAAAAAATGTCAAAAATTACAAAATTTTGCTAATTTTTGGCCCCCGAGACCGGGGCCTGACCACCGTGGCAGAGGCTTGACTAGGCTTGGCCTTTACCATTTTCCCTTTGGTCCAGCCAAAATTATGATTAACATGCATGAATAATTTAATCATAAACTATTGTTCTCCAGAATATACGTATATATTTATCGACACAAATCATGACTGACTCATCAATGAAAACATAATAGTCAGTATATACAATTACACTGTAGGCAAGCACTGGACCCATACAAAAATAAAATACAAAATCAAAAGAAAAAATCTCTATAGAAAAAAAATTAGAAAGAATAAAAAATTTACCTCATAAAACATTTCGTCCTCCGGTTCAGAGCTGGCACCCGAATTCATACGTCGCTTCGCAGGCGGGCCAGACTGGGGCGTTCGACCCCCCGCGGCTGCCGGAACATAATCCGCTTCAATCAAGGGATCCGCGGGTCCCGTTCCCCTTCCAAATCCACCAGAATTTTGTGAGACACCACCAGCTCCTCGACTGTTCGACATTTCGTCGTAGCCGTTCAGAAAACCGTTACTATTCATACCCGATTCCGCCGTTAGCCTCCTGGCGCTAGCACCGTCACAACAGAATTCGCAATCTGCAGCCGCAGTAGATTTATGATAGCTTACAGTCATCCATTCAAACTCTGTTGAGCCATGGCAAAAGTGTGCTGTGAGCAAAACAGCAGTCAACAAAAATGTGAAGGAATTAAATTCAGAAGGATTAAACTGAATGCGGCAGAATACAACTGGGCCAGCAACTGATAAGAAAATTAGTTTAGTATATGTTAAGTAGACTGTAAAATGGCAATCTGAAGATATATATAGAAACTACAACGTTATAGCAAGGTTAAGAAAAAAAGCACCCCGAAAATTCGCAAAGAAATCACCCACCTACAGGATTAGTAACAAGCCGCAGCTGGAAAATTTTTTGCACGGTAATTGCCAGAGGTCCCAACCTTAACATATGTAAGTTTTACCGCCGAGGCCCAACTCCTTCGACCAGGGTACCCAATATAGTCGACCCACCCCAAAACCGACCCTCGGACAAATCCGGACCAAAATTGAAAATTTTGCTATTACTCACTATTGGCTTATATTATGCATGTAGCATGTCCACACTCTGCACTATCTAGCCATATATTGGATACCTTGTCATGACCTCTGGGCTGGCCGGCCCACGGTGGGTGATTTTTTTGCGAACATTTTCGCAAAAAAATCACCCACAACTTTTTGTAGGAAGGTGCGGGGTTGCTGCTACAGCAAAACTAACGCCAAATTCGAGCTCTATACGACCCCGAAAACCTGTTAGCACATGTTTTTAGGTACCTCAGACCCGTCTGACCTAGTGAGTGGCTGTTAGGCATAGCCCCGACCCTCCGGACCCCTGGGGAGGTCAGGATCACATATGTGGGCTAAAGCTACATGAAAACTAATGCCAAATTTGAATGCTACGTCCCAAAAACCCTATATAGGCGAGTTTTTAGGCTTCCTGGGCCTTGAAATAAAATTTTTGACCAGTCGGGTGACCCTGACCAAGACCCTGACCAGGGGCGTATCCAGGATTTTGAAAAGGAGGGGTCCAACCCGAAAAGGGGGGTCCGGACCTACTTTTTGACAAAAATGGCCAAATTTGGGCCGAACATAGCCGGAATTTTAAAAAATCTTCCGAAAAGGGGTGGGTCCGGACCCCCTGGACCACCCCCCTGGATACGCCCCTGACCCTGACCCCATGAAATTTGCACCATATATATAGTCAGGGCGGGGAAAAAACACATATACGGAACTAAGGCTGTAACTTTTTTGTCTTAAGGCTGAGAGAGCTTGCGTTTGTACCATGGTGTATATCGCTCCTAGTTCTATCGATTCATGTATAGAAATCCGCCTGATCCCTTGTAGATCAGTAGCAATAATTGATTTTGTCTGTGTTTTTTCTCCCCGCAATTTGGGGAAAAAAAACACACCGGCGGGGAAAAAAAGCACGGTGCTAAAAATGATCCTGGGTGTTCCGCGGGACACTAATTGTTACATATACTGTTGCTGTACATTTTTGGCCATGCTAAATAACATAGTGCACTTTGTTTCCAGTAGAAAGCTGCTTATCAGACATAGTCAGATGCATTTTATGTCAAGGCCCCTGAACCCACGAAATGATCGCAAATCGCAGCAAAAGCGGCACCAGACAACTATAAATATACCAAAACACTTGCAAATGTCATTGTTTATCATTATTTAAGTTAGTTTTGGCGTTAAATTGCAATTTCATTAAGTTTTTTAAGATTTTGAAAAATTTGCCTTGTAAACATATGAAACCTGGCACGATGATGCAGCAAATTTTAATCCTTAATTTATGAGCTATTAGAGGCTCTAAGTGCATATTTTTTGAACCAAAATTACAAAACAAGACCCGCTTTATCGTTTAAGAGCATCAGAATTGCTCAGAACTACATATTGGACTATTTGTGAAAATTGGGTGGTGTGTTTTTTTTCCCCGCTGAGGGGTCAAAATGGGCGGGGAGAAAAAACACACCCAGTACTCAGCCTGCATAAAAGGCAGGAGGCTGCCGTCTATACCAAACGCTAGAGGGGGTCCACATATACCCCTATGCCAAAGACTAGCTAGGTTTTCCTTATAGGTGTCTAGAAATAAGCTTAGCAAAATTTAAAATTTCTTAGGTTTCAGAGGTGTTTTCAGGGGTCAACTTTGGAACACTGTCAGAATAGACCGCTTTGGCCAATACCAACCATATGGGTATGGTTTTACTGTAAAAAGATAGCGCTTTCATTTGCACTATACTAGGTCTCTATATCTGCTACCTTGAGTTCTCTGGGTGGGTGTGTTTTTTCTCCCCATCTTTTCGGGTGTGTTTTTTTCCCCGCCCTGACTATATAGCAGGGTATTTTTTACAGGGGGGGGCTCTGGGGTTTTTTTAGGCAAAAATAAGTGGGGGGGACGCCCCCCCCCCCACTTGTGGGGGGGGAGGTCCAAAAGTGGGGGGGGGAATAAAATGAGCTAAAAATGCCGAAAATACAGTATAAAAAGCCGGTTTTCTACATATACAGCTATAACCAAGCATAAAAGTGCACAAAAATTACGTTTTGGCACCAATATAGACGATTTTCGACCAAAAAATGCCGGCGAAGCCGGAAAATTTTTGAAAATTTTGACCAAAAATCGTAAAAATTTGGCAATTTCTGGGCACCTTAGGGTGAGTGGGGGGGGAAGCCCAAAAAAGTGGGGGGGAACGAGTAGGGGGGGAGAGGTCGAGTGGGGGGGGAACCCAAAAAATGGGGGCGCCCCCCCCCCCCCCCCCCCCCCCCAGTAAAAAAACCCCAGGGGCTGGCTTATTTTTAGGCCAAAATTTATGGGGGGGGGGGCGATATGGGGGGGGGGCTCAAAGTTGGCTCCCCCATCGATTGGGGGGGCATATTTTTGGAAAAAATTTTGCAAATTTTTACGTTTTTTGTGTAAAAATTGCCAAAAATCGCTAAAAAATGACTAATTTTAGGTGTTTTTTACGCTAAAATAGCGAAAATTTCGTTAAAATTCCGGCGAAGCCGGAAAAATTTTTGAAAATTTAGGGCAAAAATGGTGAAATTTGGCAATTTTTTGGGTTGTGGGGGGGGGAGGTAAAAATTTATGGGGGGGCTTGTATGGGGAGGGGAACCTCGAATGGGGGGGAGGCTGCCGAGTGTGGGGGCCCCCACCCCCCCCCCCAGTAAAAATAAGCCGGGGGGGGGGCGGGGGCCCCCGAAAGTGCCCCCCCCCGAAATCGCCCCCTCCCGGGATTTTTGAATGCTTCTCTCCCCCGGGATTTTTTAGAGGCCCAAATTTTTGCCAAAAATAGGCCAATTTTGAAAAATTTTCTGGCTTCGCCGGAGATTTTTTCGTAAACATAGCTGTTTTTAACCGAAATCCTGGCATTTCACCATGCAAAATGCGCCAAAACTACCATTTTTTGGCTCATTGTTCCAAAAAATCGTCCCTCCCCGAAAATTTCTTGAAAATTTTTCTCGAAAAATTCCCCGAAAAAAGTTAAGTTGCAGTAGACGAAAATGTGTGATTATTTGTTAAAGGTTTAACAAAAAATCAGTGGCGGACGGGATCCCAGAGAGCAGGTAGCAACGTTTTCTCATCAGTTTTGGATAGAGCGCACTAAATAACGTATATATATATATTTAGAATCCAAAACCGCCAACCTAGTGTTCCAAGGTGTTTTTTGGCTGGAACTTTCGCAAAACTAAACCAAATCGATTACTTTGAGGACCCATGGACAGGCCTTGGGCTAAGCTTTAAACCACACTATTTTCGCTGCTCTACGACCTACCAGTAAGTTGCAGTAGGCGAAAGTCTGTGATTTTACACAAAAAAATCGGCACATATGTAGATGGGGGGGACAAAAATTTTGCCTTGGTCCCCCCTTATGATTCGAAAAAATTTGTTGTCTCCGATTTGGCTGAGAAGGTGCCCCCAGGGTTGGTAAATCGAGGTCGCTGATTTCAAAAATAGAATCGAGAGATCGATTGATCAAAAAACTTTGTCACCAATTCTCGCGACAAGCCGCCCCTGGGGTAATTCGAGTGCGCTGATTCCGAATCTATATACAGTCGAAATTTCATAAAAATCGATCGTTCGCCCGCAAAACTAGATTTTCGTCGATTTTTCAAAAATTCGTCAATAACTCTATTTTGGCAGCTCGAATCGAAATTTCGACTGCAGATTCAGAATCAGCGCCCCCAAATTAGGGGCTGCTCTTCGCGAAAATTGGTGACAAAAAATTTTTTATCGATTTTGATCGATCGATCGATCTCTCGATTCGATTTTAGAATTCAGCGAATCAGCGAATTCGATTAACCCTGGGGGCAACTTCTCAGCCAAATCGGAGACAACAAATTTTTTCGAATCATAAGGGGGGATCAAGGCAAAATTTTCTTCCCCTCATCTACATAAAGTGCCAAAAAATCACCCGTAACAAAAGAAATCAGTGGCGGATCGGATTCCAGAGTTCAGCTAGCAGCGTTTTCTCATCAGTTTTGGATAGAGCGCAGCGCATCGGTCGAAAAATTAAAACGTTCTGAATCTAAGTATTCTAAATTACGGTACATAAAGCAGAAATCGAATTTGAATGCCACGCATCCAAAACCAAAAACCCCGTTAGAGTTCTGCCGTCAAATAAACGATTACAGATTACGATTCAATATATATATAGTTACATTACACTACACAATTGGAAATTTTGGTGCTAGCGGCTCCGCCCATAGGTGTGGCTGGGCAAAAAATCTGGGGGGGGGGGTTCCGACGGTGGGTGGGGGACCCCCCCCCTAAATTTTCGATATTATGCCATTTTTGGCCAAAAATCTGGGGGGGGTAGCAAAAATCTGAAAATCTGGGGGGGGGTCGCCAAAATTTGTCATTTTGGTGGGGGGGGGTCCACCCCTCCTAACACATCTATGGCACCGCCCTCGAACACACCAACCCTCCCCTCCCTCCGCCTCCACTCCACACCCCAACCCCCCGCCACCACTCATAGGTGTGCCAGGCTACAGTTTACCCTCTGTGAGAAGTGAGAGTGAGACCCCACACGGAGAGAGGCCAGACCCCCTTCCCTTTCCCGTCCCCCCCCCACCCGTCCTCAACTACCCCCCCCCAAGCTGAGCTCAAATCCCCCTCCTCCCATAAAATTGGGTCCAAACCAAGTAAAAATGCAAAATTTTTGAAATTTTTTGTAATACGTACTATAAACAGCTACAGATGATTATTTATAGCAATTATTAAAAGGTAATATATATATATACGCAATTATAAACAACAGTACTGGTCTAATTAAAGTATATATATATATATATACATGTATACATGTATATATATACGTAGGAGGTTTTTATGGACTAGGAATTCAAATCCGGGCTCCGTTTTTCCGTCCGACCCCTCCATAATGTTGTGGCGCCCTTCCACGGTCGTGGTTCCGATCCGACAACGTGGGAAATTGGTTACTGATGCTACGTATGGTCTCCGAGTTTCGTGAAAAATCGCCTATAGGGTAATTCGTGGCTGCTGAATTCGAATCCAAAGCCGAAATTTCGATTCAAGCATTGAAAATCTTTATTTTAATTTTTATAAAAAATTTATCGACGAATTTTTAAAAAATCTAAGAAAATCTGTTTTTGCGGCCGTAGCATAAATTTTCATGACATTTCGACGCCAGATTCGAAATCAGCACCCTGGAATTACCCTATAGGCGACTTTTCACGAAACTCGGAGACCATACGTAGCATCAGTAAAAATTTTCCCACGGGGTCGGAGCCACGATCGCGGAAGGGCGCCACAACATTATGGAGGGTTCGGACGGAAAAACGGAGCCCGGATTGAATTCCTAGCCCATAAAAACCCCCTAGGCCCAGGGTTGGGAGTCTCGGTCTCGGTCTCGGTCTCGGTCTCGCCCAAAAGCCGAGACTTGGCCAGTCTCGGTCTCGGTCTCGGTCTCGCTCACCCAAAAGTCTCGGTCTCGGACCGAGACCGGAAATTTTTTGAAAATATCTAATTTTGGCGAAAATTTTAAATCAATGTTGTGAAAATTAACTAACGAGGTGCGGAAAC
This sequence comes from Trissonchulus latispiculum, assembly GCA_030248195.1. NCBI lineage: Eukaryota > Metazoa > Nematoda > Enoplea > Enoplida > Ironidae > Trissonchulus > Trissonchulus latispiculum. The sequence goes on from JASAND010030797.1 coordinate 11,945, forward strand.
CATATGTTTATGTGTTAAAGCCCCTAATACTAGATCTAAGCCTCAAAAAATGGTTGAAACTAATTTTAAGCTAAAAATTGCTAGTCTCGGTCTCGGTCTCGGTCTCGCCCAAAAGCCGAGACTTGGCCAGTCTCGGTCTCGGTCTCGGTCTCGGTACCTTGGTCTCGGTCTCGTTCTCGGTCTCGGTCTCGGTAAAATCTCGGTCTCGCCCAACCCTGCCTAGGCCCCATTTTCACGGCTGTGGAACGTCGGAATTCAAATTTTCCCACTGGCTCACCTCCCGAAAACCGGGTTCGGCGGTCGAAAACCGAAAACAGGTCGCGGTTCAGCAGCTACATTAAATCTACTATTTTTCCTGAAACCACCACCCCCGAAAACCCCCGTAGGTAAATTTTCGCCAAATTTTATTGACGATTTTATATAGAAAACCTTTTTGACCCCTAAAGTATATAAATGATTATTACCCAAAAACGCCTAAAAGGTTAAAAAGCCTTATTTTGATGAAAAAAGGGCTAAATTACAGAAAATTTTGCATTTTTGGCCATTTTTCGAAATTTCTGAGGTCTGAATTGATTCTGGGGGGGGTACCCCATCACATTTCGGAGGTCGGCCAAGATTTACCCCCCCCAGACCCAAAGTTCCAGGGAAACTCCCCCCAAATTTTGGATTTTGGTGGGGTCCCCCGAGCCAAATTTGGACCTTCTACTCCACCCAACCTAAACCGGTGGTACACCGACCTATGCCCCACTCACCTACGAACATAAGGTGAGGTGTGACTGGGGAAAAAAAGGGGGGGGGGGGGGGTTCCGACGGAGGGTGGGGCATATATAGCATAGTTTCCTTTGGGGGGGGGTTGGGGGGGGGGGCACTCCCCCCCCCAAAATTTTTGACCAATTTTACCCCCTCCCAGAATTTTTGAGATACCCGCCCCCAACGTGCGGCTACCCCCGCCCCGCCATGTTTTGACCCACAAAGGTTGATAAATTTTGCCAAAAAAAGGTCATTTTTTAAAAAAATTTTCTAAAATTTTGACTTAAAATCACTTTGAAACTGTGCAAAAACGCCTAAACCCTTGAAAACAGGCCTTATTTTGAAGAAAAAAGGGTTAAATTACAGGAAATTTTGCATTTTTTGGCCATTTTTCGAAATTTCTGAGGTCCGAATTCTGGGGGGGGGGTGGGGGGTACCCCCCCCCATCACATTTCTTGGGTCGACCACCAACCTTCCAAGATTTACCCCCCCAGACCCAAAGTTCCAGGGAAACTATGATATATTATATATAGGTGTACCAGGCTACAGTTTACCCCCCTGTGAGACCCCCACGGAGAGGCCGCCAAACCCCCCACCCCCGCCATACCCGACCTCGACTTACTCCCCCCCCCCAGCCGACCTCAGACCCCCCCTAAAACGGGGTCCAAACTAAAGAAAAAGGCTAAATTTTCTTGCTAAAAGTTTTCTGAAAAAATTGTCCAGAAACAGTCAAAAACGCTAAAAAAATAGATTTTAAAACTCAATACGAGAGGTTTTTTATTAGATTTATAGTCAATCGGGAAAAAACGCCATTTTTTCAAACTTTTGGACGTGGAAAACTGATTGTTTGGAATTTTGGGAAAATTCTTGTAGTTTGAAGAATGGCAACCCCTACGGATTATTTTCATGTATTAATGACTCCTCTAGACTGTAGCAATAGAGAGTACTTTGTGATTTATTTCCTGGGAAAAAAAAGCCAAAATCGGGAAAAAAAGCCACTCATCGGGAAAAAAAGCCACTATGGTCGAAGCGTATCCTGAAGGCATAGACCAATTCTGAGTGTTCCATCGTGTTCAGCGTCACTTATTTACCCTAGATTTGTTGTTTACCGAGTCAAATTGGCTTCGTAAAGCATTAGGTACAACTTTTTAATTTGCAGCATAAACTGGCTAGGTTTCATCAAATATAAGGTAAACATACAAATTTTTCAAAAACTTGCTAAAACGAAGGCTAACCACAAAATAGTGTTTTCCAATGAATTCGTAATGCTCTTTTTGGCCAAATGTGCCAGTTTCCGGATGAAATGTAGACTGTAGCGATCAAAACGACTGACATGACATATTAGTCCAAAAGTCGCTCATTTCAGGGACTGTCCAGCTAAAAACGGTATGGCTTTGTAAAACTTGAATTGCTGATTATTTTCAAAATAGTTATAATGCCAGAAATCCAGAAAACTGCTCACTATGGGTCTCGCAAGCGACTGGCTTTTTTTCCCGATGGGTCGAAATCATCGGGAAAAAAGCCACACCTGCGCAGAGACCAGGTGACGTCCTGAATTGTTTACATTTGTATGCGAACAAAGCCAGACATGTTCCCACTTGATTGCAATAGAAATTATTCAGATAGCACTATTGACACGAAAGTTATGAATTTTTGAAACATTACCGTTTTCCCGCCTTTTCAGGAATAAAGTTTTCCAAAAAATGTCGACCCTGCCGTTGACTATAGAGGAGAGCTAGAAAGCTAAAAATCGGCATGTGGGCTTATATTGAGGTCGTCATTCTACACGCCAAATATTACTGCAATAGCTTCACCCGATAGGCCACAGTGATCTTGGCTTTTTTTCCCCGAAATTTTGACGTGGCTTTTTTTCCCGATTGACTATATGTCGAAAATAGTCGATTTCATGTCCAAAAAGGGACAGCATTAGCTTAAAAAAAGTTTGGGTACAGTTTGAGTAGTTTTTTGAAAATTTCCGATTTTTGAGACCCCCAAGCCAGACTTGGACTTTTTACTCCCCCCCCCCAACCCAAACAGGTGGTACACCTATGGCGTGGGGGAGGAGGACCATAGTTTGCCCAGGGGGGGGGGGGTTGGGGGGGTATCCCCCCAAAAATTTCCGACCAACTTTACCTCCCCCCTGATTTTTTGACTATCCCTCCCCTCCCCGGCCTCCCCCCACTTTTGGTTACCCCCCCCCCCCGCCCCCCCACCCCCCCAGCACTTTTTGGGGCCAAAAAGTTAGCTAAATTTTGCTAAAAAGTGGTCATTTTTTGAAAATTTTTTCTCAAATTTTGGCTTAAAATCGGTTTAAAACGGTGTAAAAACGCCTAAAACGATAAAAACAAGCCTTGTTTTGACAAAAAAAGAGTTAAAATACAGAAAATTTTGCGTTTTAGGCCATTTTTTGAATTGTCTGAGGTCCGAATTGGGGGGGGGGCGTTCGGGGGGTACTCCCCATCACATTTCGGGGGTCGACTACAGGGTTGGGAGTCTCGGTCTCGGTCTCGCCCAAAAGCCGAGACTTGATCGGTCTCGGTCTCGCTCACTCAAAAGTCTCGGTCTCGGACCGAGACTGGAAATTTTTTGAAAACATCTAATTTTAGCGAAAATTTTAAATTAATGTAACGAAAATTAACTGACGATGTGCTGAAACCGTATGTTTATGTGGTAAAGCCCTTAATACTGACCCTACGCCTCAAAAACTGGTGGAAATTAAGTTTAAGCTTAAAATTGCTAGTCTCGGTCTCGGTCTCGGTCTCGCCCAAAAGCCGAGACTTGGGCAGTCTCGGTCTCGGTCTCGGTCTCGGTACCTTGGTCTCGGTCTCGTTCTCGGTCTCGGTCTCGGTGAAATCTCGGTCTAGCCCAACCCTGGTCGACTACCAAATTTTCGAAGTTTGCCCCAAATTTTCGAAGTTTGCCCCCCAACCAAAATTTTCGGCATATATAGCGCGGCGGGAAAAAAACCCAAATTTTCGATTTTTGGCTGTAACTTTTTTATTAAGCGACAAATCGAAAATCTAACGATAACTACCATGAGGCCTTAGTTGCGAAGAGCTTCAAAATGAGCCATAAAACGTCTCTCTAGCACTTACGGTTGGTGAGAAATTTTCGACCAAACCGATGGGAAAAAAAAACCCAATGCGGGAAAAAAAACCCATGGGCGGGAAAAAAAACCCAGCCGAATTTTTTGCTGCAAGCATGCTAGAACGGTTTTGACTATACCATTCGAAAGAGCGGGTCATTTTTAGTACATCTGAATCAAAAAATATCAATATTTTAGCAAAAATTCATGTCAGATTGACTTTTGAAAATTTCGTATGTTTAACACGTAAACATAGGCAAATTTTGGAAATTTTTGAAATTTGCTTAATTTCTGCAGTTTAAGCATCCTATCGCATAGAAAACGGGTTTTATTGCATTTAAAGCCAAACCCGACCTATTTTAGTGAAAAATTAGCGATTTTTGGCGAAATTTGAAAATTTGGCTTGAAAATGGCACCATCTCAGATTTTGGCCACCTGGACCACACATAGAAGGTCGAACCTAGGTAAAATCGGCAAAAAGGTAAAAAGTAAAAAAAAAATCGGTAAAAAGCAAAAAAATCGGTAAAAAGAAGGTCGGCACCACAGGTACTAGAGCCAAATTGCATACACCGCCGTGAAGTTCGAGACATATCCTCTGTGAAACTGTTATCCGTTTTGGGCTAGGTCTTTCCAGTAGTTCAGGGTGACCCCCCAAAGTTGACCCTGTCTGACCCCCATGTTGGGACCAAAAATTCCAAAATTTTCAAAGTCCCAAAAAATTTGCTGGGAGGCAGCGGGAGCTACAATAATACATCCTCTAGGGCAGTGTTGGACGCTCTTTAAGATAGGCTATTAAAATCCGATCTAACTCATATGGGTGACTCACACTGGCGATGGGTTTTTATTCCCGCATCTCGGATTGGGTTTTTCCCGCCGCGCTATATAGGTGTGTTAGTGGGGGGGGGGGGGGGTGGGGGGACCCCTCCCCCCAAATGGAGGTTTCGCCGACCCCCCCCCTAAAAATTTTTCCTACCCTCCCCCCAAATTGATTTTTTCAGACCCCTCCCCCCTAAAAATTTGGCATTTATTAAGATGGGGGGGGGGGGCGATTTTTCGCCTTGGTCCCCCCTTATGGTTCGAAAAAATTTTTTTGTCTCCGGTTTGGCTGAGAAGTTGCCCCCCCCCCCACCCACCCCCCCCGCCCCCCCCCCCCCCCCCCCCCCGCCCCCGCCCCCCCCCCCCCCCCCCCCCCCCTGTGGCAAATCGAGGCCGCTGATTTCAAAAATCGAATCGAGAGATCGATCCGATCGATCGATCAATCAGTAGAATCGATCTGATCTAAAATCGATCAAAAATTTTTTGTCTCCGATTTTCGCGAAAAGTCGCCCCTAGGGTAATTCGGGGCCGCTGATTCCGAATCTGCAGTCGAAATTTCATAAAAATCGATCGACCACAAACCGCTAAAAATCGATTTTCATCGATTTTTCAGAAATTCGACAATAACTCGATTTTGGCAGCATGGATCGAAATTTCGACTGCAGATTCGAAATCAGCGGCCCCGAATTTACACCTGGAGCGACTTTTCGCGAAAATCGGAGATTAAAAATTTTTGATCGATTTTGATCGATCGATTCTTTCTGATTGATCGATCGATCGGATCGATTTCTCAATTCGATTTTTGAAATCAGCAATTTCGATTCTACCCTGGAGGCAACTCTCAGCCAAATCGTTAAAAAACGAAATTTCTCAATTTACCGCTATTTTTAACGATTTTTAGCTTAATTAAGCGAATTCGTCAATTTTCGCTAATTTTTGAATTTTTTGGAAAAATTTCCGATTTTTTAGCTAAAAAATTTTCAAAAATTTAGGTAGGGGTTTGAAAATTTTTAGGGGGGAGGGGGGTCTGAAAAAATCGATTTGGGGGGAGGGGGTAGGAACGGATTTTTAGGGGGGGGTTGGCGACCCCTCCATTTGGGCCTGATGGGGAGGGGGTCCCCCCACCCCCCCCCCTAACATACCTGGGGGGGGGTCGCAAAAAGTCGATTTGGGGGGAGGGGGTAAGAAAAATTTTCGAGGGGGTGGCTTGGGGTCGGCGAAAAAATTGGTTTTTTCGTTAAAAAATTAAAAAATTTTCTCAATTTACAGCTATTTTTAACGATTTTTAGATTAATCAAGCAAATTCCAGCAAGTTTTCGCTAATTTTTGGAATTTTTTCGAAAAATTTCGAATTTTTAGCTAAAAATTTTCAAACATTTAGGTAGGGGTTTGAAAATTTTGAGGGGGAGGGGTCTGAAAAAATCGTTTTGGGGGTGAGGGTAGGAAAAATTTTTAGGGGGGGCCCGTGACCGACCCCTCCATTTGGGGGGAGGGGTCCACCAACCGACTTTTTTCGAAATTTTTCGACGACCCCCTAGAAAATTTTTTCTTACCTCCCTCCCCCCAAATCGACTTTTTCTACACCCCCTCCCCTTTTTTTCACAAAACCCCCTACCTACTTTTTTCCGAACCCCACCCCCACTTTTTTCGCCAACACACCTATGCACCTGTCGATTTCGGGGAAAATATGAGGGGGACCCCCTAAATTTTGATTTTTGCCATTTTTGGCCACTTTTTGGCCAAAAATTTCGAGGTAGCAAAAATCTTAAAATCTGCGGGGGGGGGCTGCGAAAATTTGTCATTTTTGGGGGAGGGTCCCCTCCTAACACACCTATGCCTACTGTAACGGATCAAGGTTGGCATGATCAACCTTTCCGTTGCTGGTGAGTAGCTAGGCTAGCTACCCGCCTGGCTTCTCATAACATCATCAAGTGGGCTGGGACACGTTTGCAAAGTCACGTAGCTCCCCTTCAACGTGTATGCGGGATTGGGTGGGTTCCCCCTCGTGACTTTGGGAGCTACGTGATTGGGGGCAGCTCCTCACTAGGGGCGCTCGGTTGGAGGTTCAACCCAACACCTCGCTTCCCCCTTCACTCTTGTATTATTCTGCCTTCGTGTAGCAGTCGTGTTTAAATTCTACTCTCTCCCCTTATTTGCTGTGTATTATTGTTTCTCCCCGCAGCTCTCCCCAGAGCTTGGTACGTTGACTGACCCTCAGTTCAGCCGCTGCAATCAAAACGTGTTTGTAGTTTGTTTGTTTGGTGTGTGCTTGAGGGATCATCCCTGTATTTTATTGTGTTGTTATATTATTATAACTCGTTGTTCTGTTCCTTATTAAAGTGTATTTTAGCTAGGCTAAGTCTTTCTGAGCTCCTGGCTAGGTAGGTAGTCTCATTCGGTGTTGAGTGAGCGCGAGTCATCTCGCAATTATGATTCAATTACCTGCTGCGTATATTGTCTGGCGAGGCTGTCCCGACCGTCTCCTGTAGTCGGTCTGTTATCCCATCTGTGCCACGGTCTCCGCGTCCGCTTCGTCTGGACGTGGCAACGGTGTTAGTACGCGTAGGTTGAAATTTACAAATGCTCCCGCCACATTACGCCGCCAGGAGGCTCAGGATTTCTTGCCTGAACCCCTTCGTAAAATTTCGTAACCCTATTTAGCAATACGAATCGAACGAAGTAC
>JASAND010030798.1:0-84837 GCA_030248195.1 Trissonchulus latispiculum
AGGTGGTGATTCCTTTTGGGCACAAATTGTTGGTTGGCGGCGCAAATCAGGATGAAATTTGGCGAAACTTTCCAAAATATGTTCTTTTAGCGTTCTAACACCCTCCGCGCAATCCCGGTTCAAAAATTCGAGATTTCCGATCAGGGCGGTTTTCCCCAGTTTCTGAACGTTTGGCAGCTGCTATACAGTTATGACTATATTCATTTGAAAGATCTCGTTGAGCCTCACATTTTTGCTTTTTACAGCAACTTTCTAGTTTTTCTCTAGCGTGCGATAAGGCCGATTTTCTTGTTTTGGCGTCGAAAACTTGTCATGTTTGCAGAAATCAAATAATCCATCATTTTTTTAACTACACAAGCAGGAAAATCAAACTAAGGGCAAATAATCTGAAGGCCTCACAAGGGCAAATAATCCGATGGATGATCGTCCTCCAACAGCTATCTCGTAGGCTGCTATCATGAAAAATGTAGTTTTTGCAAAACACGACCAATTTTTTTCCAAAGATTGTGGAGCATTCACCATGCAAGCTGGAGGGCTGCTACTTAACAAATGAGTTCTGCACAAATATACCCAGGGTCGTTTTTTTAGTTGCCCCGATTACTGCTTTCTAGCTAAAGTAATCGCTTGACAAATTTGGAAAAAGTAGGCAAAATACAGGTTACGCACACATTTCAGCTTATTTCTCCATAACGAAGAGCGATTTCACAATAAATAAAAAATCGTCCCCAGCTATTTGGTGGAGGTATCGAATGATATAACCGATGTCTCGCGAAAAAATTTACTTGAGTCTGCAAAAAATCTGAAAAATTATACTTCTTCTAAAATGTGTTAAAAATATTTTAGAAATGCAACATTGGTTTCATGGTATGCATTAAAAGGAGAAAATGTCAAGCTGCATTTTGATATAAAAACGGCTTCTTAACTCCAAGTAATGAATGAGTAATAATGGTGCAAACTTTATGTGACCAAAGGGAATCGCCACCTTAACATAAGTACCTTGTTGTTTTATTACTGTAGTAGAAAAATTTTATTTAGTTGTATGGCTGAGGGCTTCTTCACTCAGGGCAGATTCACTAGAATTATTGTTGCTCCTGCCTATTGCAAGTAGATGGAGCATAGAAAATTTTAATTTTAAAACAAAGATTTCGGAAACTCAGGGCATCAGAACTAGATCCAAGCTTGGCAGCTTTACAAGCACTACGAGGACACTATATTTACTAGCATTTAAAAATATGCGAGAATTGAGTAATTACTAAAGTAAGAAGTTTTCAGGGGGTAAAAGCTGATAAGAATTCTAAAAAACAAGATTTAACAGCAAAAAATTTTCCCCAACCAAAAATACCGGGTCAAGGCCCTGACCAGGTGACCCGGTTCATATAGTGACCCGAACTGACATGGTGACCCGGTTTCATCTCTGCACATGCACATGACCAAGAACTGTGAACTAAAAACCGTTGTTGTCACAGTTTCCAAATTGAGAGAGAAAATCGATCAAAAGTATATGCAACCGTAAAGGAAGGAAGAAAGGAAGGAAGGTAGGTTGATATTTGAAATCGGAACCAAAGCAAACACAGCTAATGCCTTCAAAGAAGTCTTATTAAAACCAAGATTGACCGCGTTTTGTTTGCTTTAACCAAAGGATTTAGAGGTTTTGAGGGTGTTTAGGCGGAATTAGTCCAGGAATTCATTTATCTATAGGCTATTACGTACGTAGCCACTTGCATTCATTGCAGCATCGTTTTTGGTAATAGGTCAGTTTGCGATAGCTCCTCAGACAAACAAAGAGAAGTCTCATTCAACCAGACTTTATTACAACGATAGTTTTATTTAATTCCAGCTTCAGCCAGCCTGTACAGTCTTATACACTAAACTATGCTACAACTACATAATAGCAAGAGTAGATGTTGGGATAATCGTATCCCCCCAAGATTTCGGCTTTAATGTGTCGAGCATCTAGAAGCTAGAAAACACACAGTGTCGTACTCTTCTTATCATCATGATATGTAATAGTGATGTGGATCGGATCGGATTGGCAGGTAAAAATTTAGCCGATCTGATCCAGCAAAATTATTTCTCAATCCGCTCCGCCCCGATCCGATCCGGCGATTCCAATTGGCTTCATCAAAAACCTAAGTGTAACTGGTTTGGGTTTTGCATTGTAAAACAACACCTTAACTCAATAATTTCACAGAAATTACTTTGTTTTATCATTACGAAACACAAATGCATAATTGTGAGAAATTATCAAAATTAAGCAAGACGTATAAAATTTAATTTGGGAGTTGGACAACGATGGATACGGAACTGACAATTAAGCTTTTACACATGTAGATGCACATGTATGTCAAACATTCATACGTTCATAAATTAAGTTCTAAACTTTCACAGCTCTTCAAATGTTGAGATCAATCTCTCAGTGGTATATAGCTTGGACACATCTATAATTGCAGCATTTAAAATACCTTCTATAATTTATACTTTATATATATGTTATATATTAAAGCAAAATCTTCCAACCTTTGACTTTACGCTCCACTTTGTTGCGTCGATGGACCTCCAGTGATATGGTAGGAATGGGTACTTGGGCCGTTTCTTCAGTAACGGGACGGCAACAGGGGCACATTCTAGCTAATCGAGAACTTCCCATGCAGCACATCTTTTCATACATCCCGTTAAGAAATGCGCCAAAAGCGTCCACATAAAGGCACCATCTGTCGCTCAATGTTAGATCACAGTAATCTAGATCTGATTTTCCTGGACTACTTGATATGTCACTAAAGCCTGCCATCCAGATAGTGTCAATGGCATCCCGTTAAACTTTGGTCTCACTCAATGTGACTGCTTCACTAGCTAAAATGGAAACATCAAAATACATACAATGGCAAAACTCTGATATCTTGTAAAATTAGTTATATGCTCTGCAGTTTGTAGCAGAAAGAGACCTTCGTAGGAAAAAGTTGTAATCGTTGCAACGGTTCAGTGGGAGATAGTCTTCAGATTAAGCGCCAGGTATAGTATAGGCTTTAATTGTTACTTAACAAAGTTCCAAAATTAACGGCTACGCAAGGCACGTATTGATTCAGCTATCTACTAACCCAACTTCATATATCCAGTGTTGGTACATAACTCATTACTTTTTAAATCCTTTTTAAGTAAAATATAGTATGACTTATGACTTGTAAAGAAGCTACATTTCCTCCCCCCCTCAAACAGAAGAACACAGCACATAAAACAATAGTATAGAACAGGAATCAAGAATAAATGGAGTAAACAATAATAAAAACTATTATTTGATACAATAATCAGTTCGTGTTCGATTAATTGGCAATAGCAGTTTGCGGCACGGGGAGAACACTTACGGGAGGGACCACTAAAAATCAACGCTTATCAAATTTACTGCAAAAATGTTCACATCAAGGGCAGCCCTGGGGCCAGACTACCCCGAAACAAAACCCTTGCTGCAACCACCATCGAAGCTAACATCTGTATAATTTCATGTGTACAACGTATGCAGCAAATGACTAACGTGCTAGAGACCAGTAGAAGCTAATCAACGCCTTTAGTGAAGCCAGAGCACCTCAGCGGAAGCTTCCACCAGCCTCCAAGCATTCTCCAGACAGTTGAAAACGCGCAAGCAGCAAACAACCTCCTTAACCATCCACAAATCTACCTAGTGTGAGAACTGGAGCACGAAGAAAAGGACAGAACGAAAAAGAAGTGTTGGTATCAAAGAAGACAGAAGAATGTCTCCAAAGTCTAAGCTAGGTCGCCTGTCTGAGATTATTCACGTGGACGATTCTCTTCTCACCACTATCACCGTCAACGACTTCATAATTTACAGGGGACGTCTGCTTACCAACAACCAAAGTACGACTCTACCGAGGCTGAAATTTACGGAGATGGAAAGTGCGAACGCGCACAGTATCACCAACCTCGAAGACTGTTTCGCGGGGTTTGTTTGAGTTGTACTGGAGTCAAAATCCAATACAAAAGGCTTCCCCTAAAGGAAATTAGTTCCTGGCACACAGCTAAAATTAGAGGTTCTGACAACATAACAGCAGTAATCGTAGTCCTTACTCGCCAGTGCCACGCGGGATTTTATAATACCAAGACCAAATAGAGGAGTACCGGTAATACTAACGGGTTTACAGCAAAAAGACGACTCCAGGGAAGGTTTACTGGGCAACTGCCTCCAAAAGTTTTCAGATACAATAGAAATACTGGACCCTAAATCAATTAATATATCCGTAGCTACACTATCAAGTAGACCTCTAACGAAAAACGGCTTATCTACAGAAAACAAATGAGTAACTGATGCAGTTATCATACTACAAATACAAAAACAAAAAGAGCAAACACAAGAATCATTGTCCGGACGAGGAATATTATTACGATTAGAAAAATAACAAGAATATGTGTTTCACCCCAAACTTTCTCGAGCTAAGCCGGGGCAAACTAGTTTAACGAGCCAGAGTTACCAGAACGAAAGCCTCTACCCCTCTGTCGACCGCGATTGCTACCAGACGACTGCGTTCTGTAACCGATAACCCCTCTGCTACCACCAGAAGACCCTGTACACTGTGCGGAAAAGTGGCCAACCCTACCACACTGAAAACAAGATCTACTAACAATCCGAGGCTCCTGAGAAGACGCCATCTGACTGAGAGCAGTAGTCAGCTCACCTACTTGCAAAGACAACTGCTGCACTTGCGCTTCCATCTGTGCCAAACGTTGTGCAGCTGCACCGTCGGCAGAGACTGCTGCAACATTTTGATAAATACTTTGTCTCTCTTGCAAGCTTTCAATTGACTTCAGACTTTTAGAATTTTGCTCTACCATTTGGTTGAACCGTTTCTGTAACGTCTCTACAGAAGCAACACCAGCCTGAGGAGGAAAAAGTTTGAATGATAACTCCTCCTTACGCGCAATTTCTAACGTTTTCGCCAAAGTTTCAGGGTTTTGACTAAGTAAACACTTTCGAATATGTGGCAAACTCTGGTTCTGCAATAACAAACTAAGTTCCTTTCGCGAGCTGCCGCAGTTAGGTTAGGGCGTGCCACATCTAACATGCGCTCTAACTTATCCAAAAACAAGAAATAGATTCATTGGTTTGCTGCATGCACTCTCTTAGTTCACACCATTTCAAACACGCTTCGTTTGGACGACACAACTGGGCCAGAAAAGCCTGTTTAACTGCTTCACAAGACTGCTTTTGTTCAACATTCAACCGACTAAACATTCTAGCTGCCATACCCTGAAGGAAGCTAGGCAAAATTCTCAACTTATCCTGGGGGATCCAATTTTGAGCAGTTGCGTAACGATCATAGGAATTGAACCACTCTCTGATATCCTCATTATCACCACAAGACAGTCGACTGGGTGTGGGGCAAGCTACAAAATTTTGAAACGGGAAATGCACGTTAGCTGGATCATTCATATTTTGATCGTTAATTTGAATGCCATGAGCCCTCAATTCTCTATTGCCAATATTGAGCATGAAAAACACAAAATTTCAGTTCATTACTCCATTTGTACCTGATACGTGGGTGTCAGATTTGAAATCGCTTTAAATGGTCTTTGGTCTTCACCTGGACTGGAAAAAAGTCATGATAAATTGGTAGACTTCCAAAAGCTGCAAAAGGCAAGAAGAAAAAGAAAACAATAAGAATCTAGAAATTCCAGAAAAAACCAAAAATGGGGAGGCCCAGATGTAGAGAGGCCAATGCACCAAACTGCAGCGGTTCAGTGGAAACGGATTGTCTTTAGGCTAGGCGCTGTTCATAACAGACTTTAATTGCCATATAGCCATATAAAGTTCCAAACTAAACGCACGGCAGGCCACGTATTGATTCAACTACACCAACCCAACGACGTCTACCAAGTATCGGCACCGAACTCATTACTTTTAAAAAACCTTTTTTATATATTCTTTTTCGAAACACAGTTTAACTTTTGGCTGGTAGATACGCTACAATCGTAATACCATTTATAATGTTAGTTTTGTAAACATTCTTCTTGTAACTGTCACTTCTAATTTAAAACTATAACTATTAAAAACTGCAAGATGTCGTCCTTCCCAACAAGGCGAATGGGTCAGCAAATGGATTTTGGTTAATACCGCAAGGAAAGCATAAAAACGGGAGCCTAGTCGCTGAGTCCTTTACTAAGTCCTAGTCTAAGTATGCGCTATATCTGGAAGGTACTTTAAACTTTTACTCAGTTCCCATTTGACTACAATAGCTATTTGGAACACTGTACTAATGCTAAAAATATTACTAAGTCATAAAGATTTGAATTGAAAGAAAATGTCCCTCAAAATTTACTTAGATAGGATTAACTTAGACGCCAGAAAATCCACACTTCTTTGACATGTGTCTGGAAGCTAAGGTCAGGTTTCTTAGATAGAGATAAATTTTTGAAGGCCAACTCTAGACCGGACCCAATATATTATATATCAAAGTTTGGTTTGAACCTTCGCATATGGAGTTGAAATGTTTCGTTTCCAGAGAAATTTGATAGTCTAGTTTTCTTTCCATTCATATTGCCTCCAAACCCATGAGAAAAGCAATGATCATGCTGTTTACTCTACTAAGAAAAATTGGCCGTGTATCTACCTACTATAGTAATACTGAGTACTGAGTGAGTATACTATACTTCCAAATGCTGTCAGTCTATTAACATTAAGAAGCTTAGCAGTGTTGTATGGGTCTCGTGAATATTAGCAAAATTTTTTAAAAGATCTGAACTCGAATGCACTAATATAAGGGGTGGTATCTTTCCTTTACAGTGTTCTTTAGTGTCTGTGCACCGAACTCTCATTTCCATGCTACTACTACTACTGTCCTACAAACAATTGGGCAGCCAAGCTAACTGCTCCATGTCTAAATTGTGCGACCAAGTTAGAAAACGGTAGGGTTGTTATAAGAAACTGACCGGACCGGGCCCGGGCCTGAGCCCAGGGCCCGCTACTAGGCCCGGAGCCAATTAAGGCCCGGCCCAAAACCCGGACCCGCCTCTTGAAACAGCTTTAAATTCTCGGGCCAGGTGAGAAGCCCGGACTCCGCAGCCCGCCCGGGCCCGCTACTAGGCCCGGCTCAAAGCTGGAAGTCCCAAACTAGCAAACTAAGTCAGGCAGGCACGATGAGCCCGGTAGGCCCGGTGAGCCCGGCAGGCCCGGTGAGCCTGATCTCTAAAACCGGGCCCGGAAGTGGCCCGGGTTTTCAGTCAGAGCCGGCCCGGGCAACACAAAATTTTCCTTGCCGGGCCTAAACCGGCCCGGGCCCGACTCAGGGCATGAAGCCCGCTCAAGGACCCGGGTACAACCCTAGACAACGGGTAATTTCTCACTGATACTGAGTTTTCAAATTCCGGAGTCTTCGGGATTTTGCATTTATCTTGCAATTGCTTGCGATAGGCAAAAGCCAGAAAGTTTGTTTCAAAAGCGTATATGGACCTAAACGAGATTTTTCGATTGAATAATAATATAGTCATAGCTAGACACCTGCTACAGTGCTATGTACCAAAGTGTCAGAAATTTGCAGCGCTAAGGGCGTTAGAACGCTAAATGAACTTTTCTCGGAAAGTTTCGTCAAATTTAATCTTTCATCTCAAGTTTGAACTGTCAACTGAGGAATCGCCACTATAAACACAGCGAGAATAGAATCCAAACATTTTATACAGTATGCTTGTTTACATTTTATTGATCTCTGCCAATTCCTCATTGAAACAGTTCTTTGGACATCTCAAAATGCCGCCCGCCCGTTAAACGTTCAGGTGTTTGATTAAATTTACTGAGATTTAATAAAATGAAATTAAGGTAAGCATTATGTATATATAGTTCGTTTTGCTGGTAGTAACTTAAGAGAGCTCTTTCAAACCAAAAACCAGATGATATTAAGCAAAGACCAAATGTGTCTTGTAAATTGAATAATGCTGGGGCATTAAAAGGATGAGCTAGAAGGTCTGGGTTGGCTAGATCCTAAGACTGGCTAAAATTAATTCCTTCTTTCCTTCTCCCTTTTTCTTTCCCTGCAGGTTCCCATTTAGACAAAGTGTGGAATCTTTTCTGCACTGATAATGTTCTTCAATGCATGTCCACTGCGTCAATCTTAATGAAATATCAGCGCACCCCGCAAAAACTATCTTTTTAGAAATATTTCAATCTCAGAATTTTCCATTAAGAAAACTAAACCGAAGGAGTGCTACTACTTATATTCTGCTGAAGTACAAAACTTAATGCATTACATTCTTATAATTGAGACTCACAATTTGGAAATTGGTCTTGATCGCGTGAGGTATTTGATTTGGTACAATTGGAAGCGGCAGAGCAGACAGAGGCAACCACAGAGCAAAATGTACAAAGAGGTTGTGATGGGATGTGCCCTGAAGGCTTAAGGTGGTGATTCCATTTGGGCACATATTGTTATTTGGCGACGTAAACCAAGATCAAATTTGATGAAACTTTCCGAAATAAGTTCTTTTAGCGTTCTAACACCCTCCGCGCAATCCCGATTCAAAAATTCGAGATTACCGGTCAGAGTGGTTTTTCCCTATTTCTGAACGTTTGGCAGCAGCTGTACAGTTATGACTATATTCATTCGAAAGATCTCATTGAGCTTCACATTTTTGTCTTTTAAAGCAAGTTTCTAGCTTTTCTCCACTGTGAGATATAGCCGATTTTCTTGTTTTGGCGTCGAAAACTTGTCATTTTTGCAGAAATCAAATAATCCAACATTTCTTGAACTGCGCACGCCGCAAAATCAAACTAAGGACGTCGATCTGAAGGTCTCACAGGGACAAATTATCCGACGCATGATCGTCTTCCAACTGCTATCCTGTAGGCTGCTATCATAAAAAAAGTAGTTTTTGCAAAAACACGACCAATTTTTTCCAAAGATTGTGGAGCATTCACCATGCAAGCTGGAGGGCTGCTACTGAACAAATGTGTTCTGCACAAATATACCCAGGGACGATTTTTTAGTTGCCCCGATTGCTGCTTTCTAGCTAAAGTAATCGCTTGACAAATTTGGAAAAGGTAGGCAAAATACAGGTTACGCACACATTTCAGCTTATTACTCTATAACGAAGAACGATTTCACAATAAATAAAAAAATCGTCCCCAGCTATTTGATGGAGGTATCGATTGATATAACTGATGTCTCGCGAAAAAATTTACTTGAGTCTGCAAAAATTCTGGAAAAATAATACTTCTTCTAAAATGTGTTAAAAATATTGTAAAAGGCAAACATTAGTTTCGTGGCATGCATTAAACAGAGAAAATGTCAAGCTACATTTTGATATAAAAATGGCTTCTTAACTCCAAGTAATGGATGAGTAATAATGGTGCAAACTTTATGTGACCAAAGGGAATCACCACCTTAAGCATTATCACATTACAGTTCTTTTGCTGCTGCTTGCCACTTGAGTCAACATATATTCGGAAAACCTTCAAACTACATATATGTGTACTTGCCAAGAACATTGTTCCCAAGAATTTATCCAGATAACTAAAAAGCTACTTTACCTGCGGCGAACAGAATTGCTGGAAATAAAATAAAAACAAAACATTCGAAAGTATGTACCAACAGTAGAACCACGTTGAACAGGAAATAAGCCTTAAAGGGTAACACAAAATATTGTCATAGAAAAGATTTATTGAATAAATAAAGTATGTAGGCAGTGTAGGTTATGCTTGGATACTTTTTGTTCAGATAACTGAAAACTTTCCTAGAATCAAACTTTAGGATACACTAAAATAATGCTGAGAATAATGAGACTAATTATATTTCCATAAAGTATATCTACATTCCGTACATACTTTTCCGGCTAACAAGCTGATATGCAAAACCTTCAAGGGCCTTTGCAAGCCGACTTGAGTCCTCAGTCACGTCCAGGAAGAGGCCAGTTCTTTTAAACCTCACAGCTTGTTATAATTTACTACTCTAAATCAAAAGTTGGTTAGTATACTTCAGAAACCGCCGCTAGTCAATTACAAAACTAAGTAGCTATTGTATCTGTGTGGAGGCTTCACTTTGCATATTGTCTGGTTATCCTGTATTTGACTCACAAAAGAAATTGAAAGGGGGGGGGGGGGCGGGTGATGATCTACTTTAATATTAGCAAAGGGCGGCGGCATATAATATAATATAATCAGAGGTCGGCATTGCCCTGCTTTTTTGATCTTCTATGCCCAAAATCCAGTAAGCATGAATGCACCGCGAATTTTCAGTTTTTGGACTGAAAATCAGGCGACAGTTCTTAACGAGCTGAGCAATTTTTGTAATAGAGAGAACTCTTGAAAACGCACTTAATTCCCGGAATTCGCGAAAACCGGAATTTCCGGATTTTAAAAGTTTTCTTCAATACGCCATAATATTGGCATTATTTGAAAGATGAGGGAAACAACTTTGAATCAGTATCTGAAAACTCTCCAAATTTCCGGAATCTACGAGAGTCGAGATTAACTCTAGCTAGCGAGTTTTTCCTGAACTCCGCAGAGTGGGCGCATTTCTGCGAGTGGGCTGTATTACAAAAGTTGTTCAGCTCATGAGGAGCTTTCAAATGATACCCACATTGTGAGGTATTAGAGTGAATTTTAAAATCCGGAAATTCCGATTTTCGCGGATTCCAGGAATTAAGTTTGTTTTCAAGAGTTTGTTCTATTACAAATGTTGTTCAGCTCGTTAAAAGTTTTTGAATGATTCTCATCTTGAGGTATTAAAGGCTAATCTGTTACCAACTGTCAATATTTGTGTACACATTTTTGGTTGTACTATAGTGGCTTCGGAAATTACTCAGTCGCAGTCAAAATGGCACTGGTCGCTTGGTCAAGAAAAGAAGATGTAATAGAGTTACCCAAAATTGGGTGCGATGGGAAGGCCCAAATTTGCAATTATATATATATATACTTTGTTTTTGAGACTAAAGGTTTCCTGAAATAAATTATTAAATTATTCAACTGAATATAGGGAGTTTCGTGTCCCGGGAGAGTCAAGTTCTCGCTAAATGGGTCGCTCAATTCTCGTGCATCTGGTGTTTTAAAATAAACCCCCAAAAATACGATTTGTCGTTTGAGGCTCCTTGCCCCTCTCTGTCTGTTACCGACAGGGGGATCGTTTACACTTTCAAACATATGTATACTATAATCTGACTGCTTAAAAATGGTGGCGAAATGCTATCTGAAATGGTGGCGAAAAACATAGCAATGAAATTAAAAAAATTATTTTAACTGAGAGCTAATACCAAGACTAATGCGGACTATATCAATAAGGCATGCATAGTCATACATATTAGGTTGAGTGTGAATAGCTTCAGCTAAAGGTAATTTTGTTAAACATGTATATGTTAGCAAGCGATAATGGCGCAAGAATTTATTTCTATCATTATAAGCTGTATCAGCCTACTATGCCAGCCAAAACCTCATCACTGTCATAAATATATTTCCTTGTAATCAAGTCCAATCAAACTCTTCAATTAGACAGGTGTAAATACATATTAACCGGGAATGATAACCAACCCAACCAGCATTCTTTGTGACTAACTTTGTGTTTTTCGAATTGGATGACAACATCAAGAGACAACAAATGAAAAGAGACAAGAAATTTTGACAGGGAAGCTGCGTAATTGCCAAACAATTTAAGACTGCATTTGTCTTTATTTTTAGTTAGAAATTTGTCCTTGTCATAGTGATGTTCAGAAGCAACAGTACATAATAACTAAGAGTGTGACAAGCGTCACACCAAGAGTCCATGATTTTCTCTGTTGTATCTCAGCTAGCTCTGATAATCACCAAACTAACTTTAATGAGTATAACATGGGCTTATATAGCCATCATTGTTCAATCAGTAGAACAATCGTTACTATCAGGTTATGCATGACTATAACAATGGATCTGATCACAACATTTTCCCTCCCACCAATAAGCAGATAACTGTACCAAAAATGTTCACTAATAACTACACATTTAACTTTAAATTATGATAATGTTCTCTGCTTCCTCCTCCTCGTTACCATTGCCAGGAGACGTACTGATGGTGGCAATTCGGGCATTGTAGACAGATGGACACACCCGTCGGAAATGTCCAATACCCCCACATCTGTTACATCTAGCTTTTCCCGCCGGACATCGATTAGGCACAGAATGAATCGCACCACCACAACTAGCACAGCTATCCTCAACACCTACTAGTTGCTTAGCCGATTTACCAACCTGACTGGAGTGATCTCCCTGAGGCATACTTTTCCTGCCCGTCGATCTGGTTTCACTGACAGCGTTAACTGCAGTCGAATGACCACCACTCTTAATGACTTGGGAATCAGCTAGGGCGCACTCAATCTGACGAGCAATCTGTAGGGCCAAGTCTAAGGTTAGGTTTCTCTCCATAAGTAGACGCTCCCGAATCTTGGCTGAGGACGTGTTCTCTACTATCTGATCGCGCAGCATTTGGTCCTGAAGTCCCCCGAAGCCGCAATCTCCCACCAAATGACGGAGTTCAGCATACCATGCATCGATCGGTTCTCCAGGGAGTTGACGCCTTTGTTTGAACTTGTATCTGGAGGCCACTTGGTTCGTCTTTGGCATAAATTGTTGCTCAGCCAGTTCCATGACTGCATCCAGAGTTAGACCAGGTTCACCCGTTCCCGGAAGAGTATAAAATATTCGCTCTCCCTCGGTGCCCAACATATTAACAAAAAGGGCATTTCGTCTTTCCTGCGAGACCCGATTCTCAAGAGCCCCCGATGCCAGAAGATAGTTCATAGCAGATCTTTTCCAGACTTGCCAAGGAATGGGGGGATTTCCTGGAGTTGCAAGGAATGGAGGTGGAGGGGTTCCAAAGGTGTTGTTCGCCATCTCGTCGCCAAAATAATGTTGTATCTCAGCTAGCTCTGATAATCACCAAACTAACTTTAATGAGTATAACATGGGCTTATATAGCCATCATTGTTCAATCAGTAGAACAATCGTTACTATCAGGTTATGCATGACTATAACAATGGATCTGATCACAACATTCTCCTATATATTAGAAGAAGAGTAAGCCACTAGAGGGCTCCTCTTCTTGGCATTGCGTAACGGTGCTCCGACCACAATACGCGAATGTTCCCCCGTTTGGGGGGGACGACAGGTATACCCCCTCCGTTTGGTGGGGGGGGGGGGTAGTCGAAAGTGGTCCCCGTTTGGTGGGGGTAGCCAAAAGTGGTCCCCGTTTGGGGGGGATCGCTGAAGGAGGAAACCTATGGTGGGAGGGAGTGGGAGGGAAAATTTGGGATTGGGATTGCGGGTCGAAGCGTGCACACTATACTACTCGCATGTTGCCCCGTTTGGGGGGGGGGGGGTCGACAGGTATACCCCCCTTCCGTTTGGTGGGGGGGGGGGGGTAGCCGAAAGGGGTCCCCGTTTGGGGGGGATCGCTGAAGGAGGTCCCCGTTGGGGGGGTCTCTCAAGCAGGCTAAGTTTTGCTCATTCTGATTGGCTGCTGGCGACCCCCCCCAAAACGGGGACCACGTTTTGTGACCCCCCAAACGGGGACCACTTTTTGTGACCCCCCCAAGCGGGGACCCATTTTCGAATAGAACAAAAACTACCGTAATCCTCTGCCCTACCCCCCCCCCCCCCCAACCAAACGGAGGGGGGGTTTTTGCAATCTGATTGGCTCTTGGCTACCCCCCACCAAACGGGGACCTCATATTGGCTCCCCCCCCCCCCACCAAACGGAGGGGGGTATGCGCTGTCGATTTGGTCGACCCAAACGGGGGAACATTCGCGTATTGTGGTCGGAGCGCCGTTACGCAATGCAGTGAAGAGAAGCCTTCTAGTCGCTTACTCTTCTTCTTAATAATAGTGCAATAATGCACTCTTGGTCACACTCTTAGTTATTAGGCTGGGTGCATCATCTGACGATAACGGCTGACCCCCCCCCACAAATTGTGTTTCAGTGACCTCCCCCTCCCACAAATGAGTACCTAGTACACATTTGTGTACCATCACCATGCTTTTTCTTCTGCAATGCATTCATCTTCTGTGATCCATTCCTCTTTGTGCGTATATGTTGTTAGGGTTTTCTTTGTTTTTGTTCAAAGATCAGGTGAGTTTTTCAGCAGCGGTAAAGAATCCGTACGCAGGACCATTACATTAACAACGGGTCCGAATCTTGGGAGAGTCTGCCTGGGGTATACCCCTGTAAATGTTCAAAATTTGAATGGGTCTACCCAAAATTAGCAAAAGTGCAAATTTTTACATTTTTGACCAAAATATTGTAACAAGTATGCCCCTGAAAGGAGCAATATTAAGCTATTGAGCTATTGACGTATCGTAATCGTAAGTAAGATTTCCGAACTCGAATTTATCAATTCATATAGTCCACCATCATCAACCGTATTCTCATGTAAAATCTAATTTGAGACAGCTTCCACAGACAGTTATTCAATAATATTGTATAATGATAATTGCTTAACTGTTTTAAAGAAATTTTTTAAAATAACCGCTAAATGCTAAAAATTTTAATTTTCGGTAAAAATGACTTAGGGGCTACCATTTTTTCCTTCTCGCTAAGGGGAGTCTAACCGGTTTTTGTCGGTCTGTTGGAGTCTGCACACCTCCTATTCTCCCCACGTTATCCTATGCGCAGGAGTTTTTCAAATTCTTAAAATAATCATTTTGCAATAATTTTTTACCTCATTTTCGTGTGCTGTGCTTCAGAACAATTTTGTATGTTAGCTAAGATTATTTTACTTATAGTAAGGTCTAAGAGCTTGTAGTGAATTGTTTTTAGCTTAGGTTTTGTTCTTGTTTTTGTGTTTTTTATTAATTATTGTTTGCTAGCACTTGTGTACAGATAATCTAGTGTTAAATTCATGAATGCTAAAAGGATTGGCAAGTGTCACTGGTCTATTACCAAATTTTCAATATGGCGGTTGCGCGCTAACAATTGTCAGTTGTGTTGGTCCTCTGTTAGCGTTCGGTTATGTGGGTTGCGGATCCATCTCTAGGTTCGTGCGATTTACGCCTTTTGTGCTCTCTTTTATTTGATTGATGGCCTGTTGTAAATCAAAGCGTGTTTGTCAGATGGGTAATGTTGCAGGTTAAACACTTTCTTAGCATTACGTTTCGTGAAA
The DNA here is from genome assembly GCA_030248195.1 of Trissonchulus latispiculum. Classification (NCBI taxonomy): domain Eukaryota; kingdom Metazoa; phylum Nematoda; class Enoplea; order Enoplida; family Ironidae; genus Trissonchulus; species Trissonchulus latispiculum. Next base: position 15,115 of record JASAND010030798.1, read on the forward strand.
ATATTCTTTTTTGATTCATCCTGCCAGTTAGAGTAGTTCGGTAGATTCACTGTCTGCCATACACGGCGCACCTGCAATCCATACAATCATTGATATTTTATCATAGTCGAATTTCTACATGTTTGCGACCATGACAGTTGAAGCGCATTTGGCAGCGGTTAAATATTTTCTATGTGAGACGAAACCGCATCTCTTGTATTTCTGAATACTTCCATGTCTACTTCCATGATAAGACAGTCCTAAGCTTTTCATGTGCACTCCTAAGCCTGTCGAAAATTGACATAAAAGAAAGGCATTCACGACGGGGAGCGAAATTCGAACTGGCTATTGCAAATACTACTCAGCTAGACTACTGAGTGAAACGTGTTTCCAGAGATATTGAATTCAACCTTCGAAACTGTTGAAACGTCTCATGACCGTAGACGTCTTCTTTGTTGTTTCTGCAAGATTCCGGATGGAAAGAGTACTGATTAGAGCTGACAATTTTTCGGTTTCGCCATAGCTCTAACTATCTTTACAGTCGTGCAATATGTTTGAGGGAAAAATAATGCTTTTAAACAGGACATACCAATGTTTTAGCAGCTATTTAATCAGTGAGATGGTGATTATTATATTTATCATGATGCTTATCCCCTGATTATTCTACTCTTGTTGTTAGCTCATATGTTCCTTCCGGATCTCACATGTACAAATATTCTGCAATATAACTTGCTATAAACAATGGAACAGACGTCAGTTTAAACCGTGATCAGGAGAGATACTGTGGTAAACAATGCGACCATCTGTTTTTCTAATTCTTTTACTGGTAGCAGCAGTTGGAGCGGTATGTGACTATTTCAGGACTTAACCCTACGTGAATCCAGAGTTGGCTCCGGGTCCAAATTTTCGGACCCGACCCGGACGCGTACCCGCTACGTCGGGCCCGGACCCGTCCAGACCCAGTTCCGGGTACCCGGATGTAGAAAAACTTGCGGCTTTGCACATCAACGATAAATATAAATGAAATAAGTGTTTTTTTAATTTCACTGTTAGACTACTACTTAAGTATAAAAGTATTTTTATACTATACTTTCCTTAAAGAGTAAGGACCCCAGATAAATTTTTTTAGTTTTACAATGTTATTTAACAATTCTTGTATTGATTAGTCAGTTAGATAGATAGTTAGATAGTTAGAGAATCGGATATCGGACAGATACCGTTTTCAGCAATTGGTACCGACTTGGGAGTTTTGCTTTCACCCTCTCTCGTTCTCTTTTAAATTTAACTAATATTGATGAGAACGGAGGTGAAGAATCGTTCGCTATAACTTATCTGGAATTGCATTCATCGTCATAACTTCTTATAAAGGAGCAAAGTTTATTGTTTAAATGTAGAAATGCAGTTTTGCAAAAACATTGTTCAAAATTATAACAGAAATTTTGAACTGAAACACCAAAGACTTGCCAATGTCTAAGGTCTATCCAAATACTAGAACAGCAACAATTAATGTTCTCAAATCCTTAAGTGCATGTACATTTTGGTGATTATTATTGTTCTTGGGCCCAAACTCGGGCCCAGAACTGCGGGTACCCGGACCCGCGGGTCCAGAACTTGTGTCCGGACCCGGCCCCGCCCGCGGGTATGTAACGGACCCGGAGCCAACTCTGCGTGAATCAAATCACTTAACGACTAAAAATCTTGTGTAAGAATTTGTAACTTGTGTAATATATTTGAAAATTTATATTTATGTCGAATAAATATTTGTAATTCTACTCCAACTAAACGTGTTTGCTTATGTTCGTTTGCAACTGGTTTTGTAGCGCCTTCTCCAAAAAAGGCAAGCAACCGCTACATGCACGAACTGTACTGGATATTGTCAGTGTGCAGCCAACTCTAATGTTCAGTGCAGGGGTCGATGGTATATAAGTTTTAGTTGTTATATACTCTACATATAAACGTTATCGAAAGCTAGGGTAAACAGTTTATATGTCTATTACATAATCTTTGCTTTAGTATTAGTTCCACGTAGGACGACACATCCTTTAATCCCACCTTCTGAAAAGGATATCAAATAAAATTTTTGACGACATAATAATATTCACGAACGGTTTTTCTGTGGAGCGCACTGTTATTTGTAGTTTTAGCACCAGTGTTAGACAGTTTCAGTTTTAATTTATTATGATATAACCGGCTACTGCCTTTAGCTAGAAATTGTTTAAGGAGAAATGCAATGATGTTAAAACTTTGAAATAGCAAACTGGAAGTATAATAAAGAAATTAGACTTCCCAACTGGAAATAAATTTAAATGATCCATACATTAACATAGGGTCGGCGGGTCGGGTCCTGGGGGGCTTGTCCCCAAAAAATTTTGAAGGGGCTTGTACCTTGAACAAACATTTTCAGGGGGGCTTGTACCTCAAGAATATATTCACAAAATATTTCTAAAAATTAACGCTAATTTTATTAAAATTTGCAATTTTTTATCAAAATTTACAAAAATTTTCCATTTTTGATAAAAATTTCAAAATTTTGCCCGATTTTCCTGAAGAATTAAATATTTTAGTTAAAAAATTTCGTCGAAGCCGGAAAGTTTTTGAAATTATACTGTGAAAAGTAATTTTTTCCAGCTAGTTTTGGTACCCTTATTCCCGACGGCGATAGGGCTTGTACCTTGTCCGAGTTGCGGTGGGGGGGCTTGGACCCCTCAGACCCCCCGCGTTAACCTATGAATGATACATTACAGATTTATGCGAAGCGTAGATAGATCGACTGATTGCATTGAAACAAATCTTTGCTTTCTGTACAGCATTATAGATGATATAATGGTAGGTGCGTTTAAATTGCATTTCTAGCACTTCTTTCACAACAAGATTTCGACGCAGTCAAGTACGAAGACGACGACGACGTGTGAAGCGTCAGTTTATTAATCCGTACTGTTATGGTTACTACGGTTTCAACAACGGCGTGTTTCCAGGGGTGATTCCTGGAACTGGCACTATTGGTACAATTGGTACATTTGGAACCTTTGGAACCAATACCAATTTCAATACCAACTTCAACACAAACACAGCTGCAGCAGTGAATAACGCCCTTCGCACATGTTTGCAAAATGCTGGATATACTACCCCGTATGTGCAAAGGTTTTCTGTTCAATGAATTAGTGAAATTTTCACTTCGAGAGTTATGCATTGTCTTCGATTCGAAACATGCATTTTTATAGCAAGAAGACTAGATTATTGAGTAGATTAAACAGAATTCTAACACTGGCGATTTCCAAACACCAGCTTGTCATTGATATGTGGTCACTTCAAGTGATTCACTTGACGCACTTGCTACTTGACGCTTGACAAGTTGCTAGTGATGTGGTCATTTACTGATTTTAAAAATATCTAAACTACCAAAACAGATGTGGCAATGCTGCATCCGCTAAGTATTAAACCTGCTGAAGCTGACCCCTATATTGCATAGCGGTCAGAGTGGCCGAGGAGAGGTAGTCAGGTAGAAGATGGTTATCCGCGCGCAGTTCACCCATTGGTTATGGCGCAGATTATAAATTAACTACATTACTACATTACTCCAAGCGTTATAATTCATCGGCAAAATGCAATTAAAAATGAAATTGAACTTTCAGTTGAAGCTCCAGCAGAAAGTGTGAGTTTTAATAATTTTGAACTGAAGCTTTATCGTTTAGCACAAACTGTAACTGCGCTGCCGTTGCCCCAACCGTAACGGCCACAACAACTTGCCTTACTGGAACGACATATCGGCAATGTCTTGCACTACGTTTAACTGCTTGCCTTACGGATACTACAAATGGGTTCGTTCTTTAGATAGTTTAAACTGAAATTAAAAATTAAATTTTAACATTCTAGGTTACTTTATGTGACATGCTATAATACCACATTTTCTTGGATAGCTTTCTATTTCTTAGAAATATCCATTTCTAAACCTATACCTACATCCTACACAACCTAAACATAAAATAAAGTTAATTAATAATTGACTGGGAATAGTGTTCAACCATTTCAATTTTATGTTGCCTTTTACAGATGTACAACATCCAATACCAATACTGCCGGTTACACTACAGCTCTGCAGAACTGTTTGCTGCAAAGTAATGTTAACTAACATTTAAAATTACTCCGAAGTTTTGGTGAAACGATTGGTTTGACTTGATTGTTGTTTTATGTATCATCTACGGAATATGTACTTTGCTTTCTGATTTCTGAACAGATTTCTGATTATAGTTCTAAAGCAGCCGAATTTCTGCTATTTGCTACTTTTATAGAATGCTGTTTACGTGTGCAGTTACGTTTACGTTTACGGGGTCTACGGTGTTTGTCGGAGTTGTCTGTTATATGTTATGATTGTATTGCTTAGTTTGCTATATGAATGAAAATTAATGAAAATAAGGTTGTGTAAAAGTAAAGGTCACAGGGATCAGGCAACTGCATACACAAACCTAAGACGATGCTTGTTTTGTGCTTCAAGTGCGAATATGCAAAACTAAGCAAATAAGCAAAGTCAAATCAAAATTAAGCAAAAATTTTGGTTGGTGGCAAATTCAACTAATCAAAATAAGACAATACTTTGATTCAGCGGTGATTCAGGCAGAGAAGGTCTAAAGAGCGGAAGCGGAAACGGAATTAGACATAAAACTATAAACGCCGGCGGAACGGAAATAAATTACAAGCCAAGAAATGGAATTACGCCAAAGTTGGCAGTGTCGTAAATTACATATCAATACTGATTCCTAGAACATGAAATGATAATAAATAAATAAATTTAATAAATGATTTCGTGGTATTCAATAAACAAAGAGACTCCACTACTCAATAATGAAACTAGCAAATCTACTGCTCAAAATTTCTTCAACTATGCTGCAGAAACACACCATATTTAGTTCTGCATAGTTACATCTGGGCAAACGAACTCATGTAGGCAGTGGTACAAAAGACGAAAGCATATGACTTTTAGATAACATAACTGAGGTAAAACTGTAAAATATTCCTTTACCAATACTCCCACTTATTTTACAGGATCATTGGCAAGTTTCCGAGTTCCCAACAGTTCAAAACATAAAAATCACAACCCCACTTTCTTCGTTAAACCCAAAACCTTAATTTTCCTCATGGTGCTCCCACTTTTTTAGTGAGCTTACAGACAAGGCACAGTGAACAGGTTGCCCAGGCTGACAGAACCGACTGTAGGTACCGCTGTTGACACAGACGACTAAGTGGCTGTTGGCTACCAAAAGCCAAATCACCTGGGACCACATTCACTGGACGTCACCTTAGACAGAACACAGAATCTTGAACAAGGCGACGCCTTTGACAGCTCTTTCCATGTTATTTGTTCCATGTTTACCGTAGATTTCGCTACTCAATTAACGACCGAGAACATCAAATTCTTAGCACTTTTGGTAAAATTTTTGTGAAAGAGACAAAGATTTGTTTCTAGAATCTCTACAGCACAATTTTAGACTTATGCTTTAGTTTTGTTTACACTTTTTTTCACAATTGTATCAATTTTTGAGGGAGACTTAAGATTACTCCCCCCTTTTGTAGAAAACTATTATCAAGAAACGTTTGGTATTAAAATGTTTACCTGGCAGGACTTCGGGTCAACTAGTCCACGAATTTATCTCTGTCCAGGACTTTCACCTGTCAATATGCTCTGAATCCTCGCGGATTTTTGAGGACTCCCTCCAAATACAGTGAAGGCAGACTCCGAATATGTCCAACGCACTCCAGGCTTTGCCGTCATCTAGCAAGTAGTTTTGTAAACCTTTGTACTGAACGACTTTCTTTGGCCGCGAATATTGAGAGGCACCTTTGGGATCTTGAGTGAGTTTGTAGCGAACATATTCCACAATCTTTACTTGATTTTCTCAGTGAAATGCTTTTCTCTCCGGAATGGTAAGCTTTGTTGGATCAAGCTTGGTCTAGGTAGTCTCTGAACATCATTTCTCCAGGAGGCTTCTGTGTAGTGGAACCTTTGTGAGTGTTACGTTTGTTGTTTGATTGTTTGTTTTCTGATGTTGCTATAACGAGGTTTGTCGATTTCGTGACTTTGTTAACTTGTGGGTCCGATGTATCAGCATCTTGTTTTAGCATAGACTTGGCATCGTTGGCAGCTTTTTCCAGTTTTTGAGCCGATGTAATAGCCCTTTCGATGGTCAAGTGTAATTCCAGAAGCAACCTTTCTTTCTTTTTGGCGTGACTGATTCTATCAACAAATTGGTCACGAAGTTGATCCGACAAAGTAATCGCCAAAATCGCATGAAGGAGTTAGCTGGCACAGGTCACTGTAGTAGGCAGAGATGGACTGACCTTGTTTCTGTCGGCAATGACGGAAGTTGTGTCTTGCTGCCACAATGTTTGTTTTCGGCGAATAATGCTATTCAAGAAGTTGTAAAGCTCAGTCATAATCTGACAGTTGACCGTTGTTGAACAGTTAAGCAAGATAGCGGTCTGGAAAGTCATCTGCACCAGTCGAGATCATAAATATTTCAAATCTGGCCTTCCACAGTTTGCAAGGCGTGGAAGGATTTCCTGGTTTTCCAGGAAGGACGTGGGTGCTTTCTAATTATCCACATCGTCGCCAACAATGTGATGTATTAGATAACACAATGTTGTTATACTTCAAGCAACTACTCATATCATCACATCTAGATTACTGGATTCAAAAGCAAAAATTCTTTCACTACGCCACATCTACTCAAGAGTTCTTCAACTATGCTGCAAAAACACATCACATTTAGTACTGCATATCTGGGCAACGAACTCATGTAAGCAGTGGTACAAAAGACAAAAGCATATGACTTTTAGATAACATAACAGAGGTGGAACCGTAAAATGTCGCTTTTCCAATATTCTAGAACATGAAATGTTGAATAAATGATGGTAATAATAGTAAGGTAACAGGTAATAGTAAATAGTGGTAATTCAATAAACAAATAAAATATACTATTCGTTACAATATATTTCTCAAACTGACAGTGAGCACATACATACTGACAGTGACTACATACTTCTCGGCACGTCCTTATCATAATCAACTTCGTCATATTTTAGATCGTGTTTCATAGTGGGCCATGATGGGATGAATTGTAATTTCCACACTCATAGATTTGGTATTCAAAATTTTAAGTCGTTTTCACGCGGAAGTCTACTGTAATCTATACTGCATATACTGTACGCCGATTTAGGCCTACTGTGCGGATGGGGGCTCCCACAAAGAGAACGTACAAAAGAGCTTATTGGGATCGGAATGGGGTACATCTTATTTTTAGTTTTACTCTAGATTAACCCCAGTATTATCCCAGATTATCCCTGGCTTATCTCTGGCTCCCGGGCTTATCCTTAGGCTTCTCCTCTAGGCTACGTTTCTTCCAACCTTTCCCCCTGATGATTCCCGACATATCTCTCATCTGATCACGGCTTTTCTCAGATATCCCCTGATTATCTCCGGCTTTTTGCAGAAACATCCCTGGATTAAATTTCGAGTTTTACAAAGGAAAAAACCCATCCCATTCCTATCCTCCGCTTATCGCTAGCTTTCGTCTGGAGTATTGCCGGATTATCCGCGTCTTACCCCAACAACGTTCCCCTTTTCCCCCAGATTATCCCTGGCGTATCCCCAACATTCTGTACATTAGATATCCTTGGCTTTCCATTCGTAGCTTAGTTTGGCTTTTCCTCGGATTATCCCCGAATTACCCTTGCCTCGGGTTATTTCCGGCTTACCTTCGGATATTCCGATTTTCAGTCAGAATATACCCGGTTTATTCGAAGCATATCTTTGGTAATCTTTGGTTCATTTTTCTGCCACATGAACCAATCAAGACTGTTGCTTCATTTTGCTGGCTGACTGATTAACCAATCAGAAACATAGGTTAACGCAGGGGGTCTGGGGGGTCCAATCCCCGCTCTCCAGTCCATATTAAATCCTCCCTCTCCAATCCAATTTAAGCAAAAATTAATTTTTAAATTAAAATTTTTGTTGAAATGTTAAAATGTTTTGTTTTATATTGTTTTGTTAAAATCGACCAAAATTTTTAACTTCTAAAAATTGAAGACTTTGTTGCAAATTTTAATAAAACTGGCGTTAGTTGTTTAAAACATTTCACTAATTTATTTTTAAGGAATGCTCTGCTCTGCTCAAATAAATTTGTTTACCCAAACGTACAACTATGCAGTACTTGTTTTGTGTATTGTGGTTGTAGATGCATTAGATAAATAACTATGAGTTGCTAGAGTCGGTAATTGCGATAGGCAATAATGGTCTCACTCAGCCCCGTTATCCGGTAAGCACGCCATGTCATCTTTCAGTATGTCAAAGGAAAAATTTGTAAAAAGCTGGATAGTATGAATAAAGCCCGGTTTATACTTGTCCGTTTGTCCGTTTGGGCTCTTGGGCGTAGACTCAATTGAAATGAAGTTGTCCATTTGTCCGTTGAGTCATGCGTGCTTGAGTGCGTGCTTGCGTGTGTGCGTGTGTGTGCGTGTGTGTTCGTGTGTTTGTGTGTGCGTTTGTGTGTGTGCGTTGTTGTTGCATGGGACGGCATCACGCTTCATTCGTTGCGAGGAATTTTGGTCAGGACAATTCTGTTCCTTAGGTCTTTGGTTAACGTCATTGTTTTTGAACACTCTGTGCTTGTTCATCTGCAGGATAAATGACGTCAGCTGTAGACATTTAGATGTTATTATTTCGCCATTAGGCGTTCGCATTATTTTCTGACGAATGATATTTAAGGAGACAGAATTTCAAACCACCTGATAAAATATGAATATTTAAATGGGCAAACTTCATCTTGGTCAGCCATTCCATTTTAATCAAAGCGCAGAAAACCATGCTATTACGGTTTATTCTGATTTCTGGTATCTTGATTGGATGCTTTGCTGTCATTTCCGGAGTAATTAAATAATTCCATAGTAAATTAAACTAATAATCTATTTAATAGAACTGCTACACTACGAACTATATATTTGTTTAGCGAAGCTGAAAACTATTAGCTATAAAGGAACAAAACTTCATAGATGACCCTGCGAAAAATTCACGGGTCTTTCCCATTATCCCCCCCATAGCTTCGTAGAAGTACTGAAGATGCACACTTTGACGGATTGAGTTGAAATTTGGTAGGGGTAGGTTTTCGGACCTGCTGATTTCAAAAATGCAAAAATTTTAAACTTTTAAAAAATTTTTAAAAATTTAAAATTTTAGTTTGGTAAGGGGGGACCAAGAGGAACCGAAAAATTTTTTGTCTTCGATTTTGCTGAAAAAATGTATATAAGGGTTTTCGGGGACGTAGAACACGAATCTGAAATCCGTTTTTCGATGCAGCTTTTTGTTAGCTCAATATAAGCTAAAGTTCTAAGCTTAAGATGTAAGCTTAGCCTGAGCTAACGAAAAGCTGGATCGAAAAACGGACTTCAGATTCGTGTTCTACGACCCCGAAAACCCCTATATACATATTTTCAGCAAAATCGAAGACAAAAAATTTTTCGGTTCCTCTTGGTCCCCCCTTACCAAACTAAAATTTTAAATTTTTAAAAAATTTTTTAAAAGTTTAAAATTTTTGCATTTTTGAAATCAGCAGGTCCGAAAACCTACCCCTACCAAATTTCAACTCAATCCGTCAAAGTGTGCATCTTCAGTACTTCTACGAAGCTATGGGGGGGGGATAATGGGAAAGACCCAAATTCACTAATATATTTTCAGAATAAGTTAGAGATTAAATAAATATTTCATTTGACCGAAAGAGGTTTAGTTTTAATGTTAGAAAATTTAGAGCTCCAATTGTCATTATTTCAGAAAACAGTTCAGAAACGTCAAGCAACCGCCACATGCACTGATTGCAATTCTTATTGCCAATGCGCTGCTAACGCTAACGTTCAATGCAGAGGAGTATGGTAAGTATGTTTAGTACAGACAGATGCTTTAAGGTTTGCACTTTGCAGCCAGAATTTGACTCTTGCAAAAGTTCTTAATGGACATGTTTTCATCAAATTAAAGAACATGCTTATTGTGTTCTTGTAGCACACAGTTTGGACGAAAACGAAGAAATGTCGATGCATTTAGTCGAAGCAAACGACGATATTTCTATCCTTATGGCTATAGATATCCATATGGGTATCCCTATGGCTACACTGGATTTAATAATTTTAACGGATTCAACGGATTTAACGGAGGAGTTATTGGAACTGGCACAAACATTGGAACGACAACGAATGTGAACACTGTGGCAGCAGCTAATATCAATTTACGAACATGTATGCAGCAATTCGGCTATACAACACCGTAAGTGAATGAATATTGAATACTCGGACCATACTTGTCTCCAAGTCTCTCCGTTTTAATAATTTTTCTTTAATTTTCAAATTATATAATAAAGTAGTACCTAATCTGTCGAAAGCTGCAATGCATATTTTTCCGTTGCTTCAATTAAGTACACGCTTTCATTAATTAATTTGTATGTACTGATTTGCAATACTTTCCTTCCGTGTTCTCAATTATATTCCACATTGGGAAGACAGAACATATTTCGGAAATAATATTGCTCAGGAATCAAGCGATTTTTCAGTTTTGTTTGGCAAACAATAATCTGTTATAACCGTCAGATTGACTGTTTTAGTACCAATTGCAACTGTGCTGCGACTGCCCCAACTGTGACAGCTACAACAGCATGTGTGGTAGGGACTACCTTCCAGCAGTGTTTGGCAACTCGGCTATCAACGTGCATCACAGCAACGGCGAGCGGGTAATGGACCTGTTTGATTTACGCGGCAATAAAATCGAAGTATACAAATTGTTGTCGAAATGTTGGAGAAAAGACACAATGACATAGATGAGTCTTTCTTACGCTGGTACTTGAAGCTAGGGGCTAGCCTTTTGTAATAGTCGTCGTGCCTGTGTGCAATTTTCGCTACTTAAAAAAATTAAAGCCCCTGAGTTTTAGCCTAGGTATAGCAATAATTTGGTATCATCCTTAGTGCGTTTCATTAATTTATTCAAATTATGTATGTTATGTATTCTGTCTGTATTTTTCAGTTGTACTCAGTCAAATACAAACACCGCTGGATATACAACGGCGCTGCAGAATTGTTTGGCAAGAATCGGAATTCGATAAGTTTCCACTGGCATCCGTTTGGTCATGCTGGGCTGGCTCAGCATGACTGTAGAAAATGAAAAATGTACCGTCTCATGATCGTGTCTTATCATGTCATGTATTAAATCATTATGATTTACTTGTTTATTAGATTACATCACCTGTATTATAAGTATGCTTACAGGTGGTTCAGCTCTTCGCATTGATTTTCATCAAACACAGTCGTGTGGGAATGTTTAAGGTTTCCTCCCTCCCTCCCAAAGCTCACCGATCACGGGTATCTCTCAAAAACTACCTTCAAAAACTGGCAATGCAAAATTCGTAGCTAGGGTTTTCGCCGAAATGGAGTTACGACCAGCCACATACACAGACTTTTGGGTTGAATTTAACGATCTCGTTAAAACGACTTATCTACGTTGCATTTGTAGCAATAAACGTGACAGAAAAACAATCTCCACATAGGCATTCTACTAAAAAACCATAAAGTTGTATCTGCAATTTATCATTGCGTATTTACCATTGTTACGTCTTTAATGGTTACAGCTAGCTGTAGGTGTATAGCTGTTGGCTACAGCTACAGCTACAGCTTTAATGAAGCTGCATATAATTAAAGTACCAAAATGCTCCTACCAAAAGACTTAACCATCATACTGCACTGATTTTGTCTAAATAATATCATTTTACACAGAGGTCACAAATTTGGATTGGTTTGATGAAAAAGTGACGCACAAATTATGAAAACGGTCCCAGTAAACCTGAATCAAATTGTAGTTCCGTCTTTATGGGTTTGGATGGCACGACGGACTTGCTCACTCATTATGTTACTACAAATGAAACCGTAAACTCATGAGTGATTGAATAATCCCTACCTGCCTGTTTCGTAAGTCGCATCGCATGATGATAGTTCGATACATGTTTGGACGAGTCGAGTGTAAATATTCGGATTTTATTCGGATTTAGGTTCTCAGTCACGTGTCAGTCCCCTGTTTCACAACAAAAATCCTATATCAAAAAATGTGAAGTGCTTTTGCCTCTTACAACAGAAACCGAAACATTTCTTTCAAATTTGAAAAGTAATATCACTCAACTGATTTTGACCACTTTGCTGCTAAGTAAGGCTAATGGAGTCTCTTTTTAGCTATTGAAATGATTCAATTATATTTATGTATTAAAGGTATATTTCCGCTTGATTCGTACCCAGATGAGATTCATTGTAACAAAGTATTGCTGATTGTCTATTTACTTTTTGGATTTTGAAGAGGATCTTATTCCTTTCACTTGTAGCAGTAAACTCCGCAGGCTGTTTCCTTCCAAAGAAACTACCCCATTTCCGGAATGAAAATTGAGTAACAATGTCGCCAAGAACGAGGATTAAGTTTCCTGCGCTACCTCCATTTTATTATGTGGGAGTCCTTGTGAACTCTTGTTCCAAATTTGTTTATTTTCCCATATGTTCAGTTAAGTTCAGATTCTTTTAGAACCTTTATATCACTTCTAACAAAGAACTTAACCTGGCGGGCCACTTCTTGTATGGAACGCATTGGAAATGTCTTGATTTAGCCATCAAAAGGTTCAAGGCTTTATTCAAAGCAGATTTAACAATTTAACATTTTAAAGACCAAACAGCTACAGCACTAATTAAAGTTTCAGCTATCAAAACGGGTTTACTAAGTTGCTACCAGTGTTTTATACAACGCTGTAGCCAATTTATGGTAGGTTTTGTTGTATTTGGATTACCTGTATTCAATTCAATCTGCCTTTTTTGTGCTAACTAAAATCTGCCGTCGATACAGAGATGTCAAATACCATACATATACGTCCTTGTGAAAACATTTCAGGATAGTGCAGTAAGTGCTACTTGAAATAAGTGACAGGAAGAGTACGATACCGTACCCCTCCCAGTGTAATTGGCGTTAGTGATGCTCGGCACATTAAGGCCGAAATCTAGGGGGCACGGTTAACACTGTTAACCATGTGTTTATATGCGTTTGAACTATGTAAAACTGATCTGATTGGCTAACCGCCTACCTTATGTGAAAATTACGTGTATAAGGTGACCCCCTTCCCCGAGATCTCGGGGGGGGCTTAGCTCAGCGTTGCTAAGCGTGGCGATTGACCTGAAATGCCATTCATCGGCTACTTAGCTTCTACTACTGTGTAAAATGCACTGCTGCGGATTACGGTTTTTAACGGCAACAACGTTATGATGAACCCCCGGGTTCTCAAATAATTAATTGGATCCTCCAACATTGTATATGATAATATAGTTGCATTAACTAAATGGTAGAGTTTGACACAAAAATCATGCAGAAAACTGTGTGATAGCTTATACAGTATTTAAAAGTAAAGAAAATTTATTCATCAAAGACCCCAACATCATATATTTTCGTAATTTATTAAGGAATCCTTATTCCAGTGTGGATATACAGTTAGGAGTAGTGTCACCTTTCATTTTCTTGAAACCTTCTTTGAACTTTGAGTTTGACCCTGACCCGCTCATGCAGCTTGCCCGAGGCGCTTGTCAAGGCTGTGGAAGCACATATCCCCGAAACGACGGCCGTCCCTTGGGTTATCTCGGATAAATGCGGAGCTGAAGGATAAGTGCCTCAGGCATTCGCTGGGAATTGCATAACTGAAGTCGTATTCTAGACTTGACATGATTCTCCACTGATAATGCAGTAAAAAAACCACTGCGATAAGGGAGGTCCCATTTTCGAAGTTGTCATGACGAAAGGAAAACTTTTCTTAGATTTTAAATTCTGAAAAATTTCAAAAGTTTCAAAATATCGGTTTACCTGGTTTTTTCTGGAATATGCGAGGTAAAAATTTGTTCCGAAAATATATGATGCTGGGTTATTTATGAATTTTAAAGGTTGTATAGGTCACAGTCACAGCATTCTAAACAAATTTTTGTTTACATGATGGCTTTAGCACGACTTTAGTAAGAATTAGGGTATTCTAAAACCTCAACACTGTAGCTATAAATTTTCTTAGCTTTATACATTGCTTGTCGAAAGAGTATATTTATTTTCTTAAACTTTAACACAATGGCGCTGACTTTGGTATGTTTATTGCTCAAGCCACATAAAGCCAAATTAATTCTTAATAACAGGGCAAGATTAACTACCTATATACTAATAGTCTCGATAAGCATAGCAACGAAAATATACCATTTTGAAAAATTAACCCATCAACCGTATTAGTTACCTAACTCAGTTTTGGGCAAAAAATCTCTATACCTGTCCAAGTGTTCAACCTATACATTTATTTGACTTTTTATTAGATTTGTCATGAGAAACTTTAATCTAATGTAGCCTACCAGTGTTGTGGTGTGGTTAGTTTGAATTGGTGTAAGTACTAGTAAGGACTCCCTCTCCAATTAATAAGTTTCGTTGTTTCATGAAGTTATAACTTTGGGGAACTTTGCTTTTACAAATACCTTCAGATGCTACTTCAGATCATGTCATATATATACTCGGCAGTATTTGAGGCCGGCCGGGGACCGGACCGGCCGGCTGACCAGGCGTTTTGTAGTTTTTGTGTAAATATGCTGCTCCAGTTGAAGAACCTTGGCCTTCCGTGACGCATATCTAGTTTTTGTCCTAGTACTGTCGGTGCTGGAGCAGGAAGATGATGAAGAAGAAGGGTATAGAGTATGAAACTAAATGTGGATATTTTCAAAGGCTGACAGCCCGAGAGCATTTTTATTATTATAGTCCAATGAAATTTCAATTTGTTGAAAATCAAACACGTTCATTCATTATTCCGGTTACAGTGCGAGAAGCAAACAGTGAGTTAAGTAAGTTTACCATGCCGCAGTTCACGACTAGCCTTTGCTTTTCAGCATTGCCACATTTGGAGTTCATTTTAGGCTCAGTTGCCCTAAATGGTAAATTTCTGATTGTTAATTTGCAGCCCGACTGGTGGCCGGCCGGCCGGCGAGCGAAAATCGTCGGCCGGCGGCCGCCACAGGCCGGCCGATCTCAAACACTAAACACGGTAGCATATAACTAACTTAAAACCTATTAGGCGTTTGTAGACTTCCTTATGAGCTTTTCATTGGAGTTCAGAATAAGATGCAATTGGATAAGTTTTACGCTGTTTGTTTTACCTGAAACTGTCTTTTTTATTTTGTGAACAACCAGCTTGGAAGTCCCACATTTACCATATTTTAAACACAGAATTTTCATTTTCATTTTTATTTTCACTTTTCCAAGCATGATGTAGCTTCCATATATATATATATATATATATATATATATATATATATATATATATATATATATATATATATATATATATATATATCTAAAACCGTCATTTCTAGAGTCCGGCCTCTACACAGTTTAACAATTCAGCAAGGAACGGGTCTGAAAGATTTGAAAAAAAGCTAGCTAAACGTTACCTTACTTTAAGATAGCAGGCTAGTTAGGTTGCTTAAAGTTAATCTTAGGTTATTTTAGGTAAATAAACTCGCTTTAACTTTCACATTCATTTAACAACCTATTTCACAAGTTTCGCATAAAACGAGTAAATTCCAGCTAGCCGTGGTTGCCCAGTAGCTAAACAACGGCCAATGACTTACGGCTACCAAAGCCAATGGCTATCCAGCGACCAACGGCCAACGGCCAATTAGCTGCCATGGCCAACGTCAAACTTCGGCCAAGCCAAGCCAAGCAACCAAGAAAAATTTCGGCCAATCCCAACACTTAGCAGCAGCATGGATTGTGCATTTGCGAATTGAACCTCTGTTAGAGTATATACAGTGTTAACACCTGTTTTCATTTCCCTTGTCAGTAGTATATAATTGTTATATATTAATGGGCATACACGGCCAAATAGCTGGCTTAACAGTTCAGTATCTTGCAGATAAATACCGGCTTTACTAAACGCACAACTTCACTCTGTTAGCTTCTTGAAACTACAAAGTCATTCATTATGATTAATTACATCTTGTATCTGTCTATTAAGTCACAGTTCAAAACTCATGATATAAGTGGATACTTTTTCCTAACACTCCCACTTATCCACTTATCTCATGCAAGCCAATCAAATTTCTAAATTTTTCAAATTTAACTTTTAACAGAGGCTTCGTGAGAATATCGGCTTCCATTTCGTCTGTAGGGCAGTAGACCACAGACATATCTTGGTTGTTCATCTTCTCACGAATAAAATGGTGTTTTATATCGATATGTTTGGTTCTTGAATGAGAAACGGGATTCTTTACCATGGAAATACAACTTTGATTGTCTTCAAAGATAACGGTAGGCTTGTCCTGGGCGAATCCCATTTCCTTAAGGAGACTGCGCAACCAGATTAGTTCCTTTGTAGCAAAACTGAGTGCCACGTACTCAGCTTCTGCAGTGGACAAGGCAACAGTGGGTTGTTTCTTGCTCATCCAGCTGACTGGTCCATGAGCAAGCTTGAAGATGTAACCCATTGTAGACTTTCGGTCGTTAACGTCTCCAGCCCAATCTGAGTCAGAGAACCCACGCAGTACAAGCGGGAACTCTGACCCCTGATAAACCAATCCCAGTGACGAAGTCCCTTTGACATAACGCAAAATCCTCTTCAAAGCTTTCCAGTGCGAGAGGCCAGGATTTGAGGTGTATTGGCAGACCACTCCCACTGAAGCGGCAAGGTCAGGTCGGGTGGCAACGGCAGCATAGAGTAGACTGCCGACAATTCCTTGGTAATCTCTCTTCTGGCTTTCGTCTAGCATTTGATCAGTAGAGACGTCTTTGTCCAACTTTAGTCCTGGTTCCATGGGCACAGAAGCAGGCTTACAATCTTGCATACCAAATTTTTCAAGTACTTTCTCCAGATATCTCTTTTGGCTCATCACAATCATTCCTTTCTCCCTGATATATTTGATTTCCACACCCAAGTAGTAATGAACACAACCCAAGTCTTTCATTTTGAACCTTTGCTTGAGCACTTCCTTAGTATCATTCATCAACTTCGGGCTCTTTGTAACCAGCAATAAATCGTCGACATACAAGGCCATGATGATGATCTCGTCTGCGACTGTCTTAAAGTAAAGGCATGCATCGGATTCAACTTTCTTGAAGTCTTTGGTACGCAGATATTCGTTCAAGGTTAGGTTCCAACATCTAGGTGCTTGTTTTAAGCCGTATAAGCTTCTTTGCAACTTACAAACAAACTCCTCTTTGTCCTTTTCTTTGAAGCCTTCAGGTTGTTCCATGTAGATATCCTCGTCAAGTGTTCCGTATAAGAAGGCAGTAGTAACATCCATCTGATGTATATCCATACTTTGGTACGCAGCTATGGCTAGTAGAGACCGAATGGTCGAAAACTTCACAACTGGGGCGAAGGTTTCTTCGTAATCCACCCCATAATTCTGCGAGTAACCCTTCGCCACCAGTCTCGCTTTAAATCTTTCTACAGAACCATCCGCTTTATACTTTACTCTGAAAATCCACTTGCTTTTAATTGGAACTCTTCCTTCTGGTAATGGCACTAAAACCCATGTCTCGTTTTCCATAAGTGAATTGATCTCACTTTCGGCCGCTGCTTTCCATTCCGAGGCGTAGGTGCTTTTGGAGGCTTCACTAATTGTTGAAGGCTCATCTATCTGTCCTCCAAAACACGCATAGTGAGCAGACCTTCTTCCGGCTTCTCCAAGGAAATCCCCAATTTCTTCATATGGTAGAGGTTTTCTCTTCGTTCTTTTCGAACGTCGTAGTCGTGCTTCGGGTTCTGGTTCAACGACAGGAACTTGCTCTTCACGTCCTCGTTCTGGTAGCTCGGCTTGTTGGTCTTCACGTCTTTGTTCTGGTTCTGGTTCTTCATCAGCTTGATAATCATAATTTCTTTCTGTAGTTTGTGACTCTGACTCGGACCCAAGGGTTACAACACGCTTGGGTGACTCGGTAACAGTGGCAACATCTTCGTCAAACCACACATCCCTGCTGATGATCACTTTTCTTTTTGTCAGATCATACAACCTGTAACCTTTTGATCTTGTGCTGTACCCCACAAACTTGCACTGAATCGACTTTGCGCCAAACTTTGACCTACTTCCTTTAGGCACATGGGCATAGGCACAGCAACCAAAAACTCTAGTGTGTGCAACACTTGGCTTTGCACCAAAGAACGCTTCAAACGGAGTGATGTCTTTAACCGTTTTCGTTGGTAATCTGTTTCTCAGATAGGTGGCTGTAGACACGGCTTCCGCCCAAAAGCATTTTGGCATTTTGGCCTGATGTATCATCGATCGTGCCATTTCAACCAAGGTTCTATTCATCCTTCCAGCAGTCCCATTCTGTTCTGGGTTGTTGGGTACAGTGTATTGATGCTGAATTCCTTTCTTTCTACAAAATCTTTCAAAATCAGTATTTGTGTATTCTGTTCCATTGTCTGTCCGCAAAACTTTGATTTTTCTTTCGGAGAAAGTGGTGATCTCTGCTTCAAATTCCACGAACTTCTCCAAAACTTCGCTCTTTTGTTTCAGAAAGTATACATAGACGTAGTGTGACTTTTCATCTATAAACGTCAGAAAGTATCGGGACCCACCGATCGAACGAGTTTTCATAGGACCGCACAAATCCGAGTGCACTAAATCAAGCAATCCAGCTACTTTACTCTGACTTTCTTTGGGAAAAGGTTGTCTATGCAGTTTTCCTTCTGAACAGCCCTTGCAGAACTTTAGCTTCTCGTTCTTCATTGGAGGAAACCCATTTACCAGATCATGTGCTGCTAACTTCTTCAAACCGTGTTCACTTAAATGTCCTAATCTTTGATGCCAGAGGTCAATGGCACCATGGACAGCAGCATTGACTGTTTCTGTAGTACTCCAACTGCAGTTCAGTTTGTACAGCTTCCCACTAAGCTGGGCTACAGCAAGTAGTTCACTTTGCCCATAAACATAACAGTTGTCTCTAGTAAACTTGACAGTTTTCTTATTCTTGGTGATAGATGTAACAGATAGAAGGTTCAGCGTCAACTTCGGAACATACAAAACATCTTTCAACAAAATGTTCCTTTTACCTTTTGGGAGATGCATGTCCATGCTGATATTTCCTTTTCCAACTGCTTGTACCACTCTTCCATCACCAAGCGTAATATCTTCAGAAGTTTTCAGATCCACGTAGTTTTGAATCCAATCCTTTCGAAACGTCATGTGTTGTGATGCCCCGGAGTCAATGAACCATTCTTTTGAGGCACCCAAATCATTGCTTGTGGTGAGGAGAACATTTTGACTCCCACTTATAACCATAAAAGCTCCATCGGTTGATTCATCCGATGAATCGCCATTTGACACGGACTTGTACGCAACGTTGGCTTTTCTAGGCTTTTGATAGTTTCCGTAACCGGGACGCTTGTTCTGGTAGGAGGAGGAACCAGCTTTTGGTGCTCTGCATTCGTAGGCGTAGTGACCTGGTCTGTTGCAGTTGTAACAGTTACCTTTCTTAGGCCTTGAACTACTTTGCTGATTTCTTCGCTGACTTCTTTGCTGATCCATGGACAATGCTCTTTCAACAGTAGATTCTCCGGCTTCTTTAGTTTCTTTCTTTTTCGACTCTTCTTGTAGTAGTCGACTCTGGACAAATGGGAGGGTAAGCTCACCGCCGCGCGAATCTAAAGCCGTAATCAGATTGTCGTAGCTTTCAGGTAAGCTTGCCAGTAGAATGGTAACCAGATCCTCTTCACTAACAGGCGCATCTATCGCCGATAGCTGATCGGAAAGATCCTTGACCTGGTTGATGTGGCTGAGCATGTCGTCGCCGTCCTTCATCATGATCCGGAACAGTCTTCGTCTAAGGTACAATTTATTCACAAGCGTCCGCCGCTCATAATGACTCTGGAGACTTTCCCATGCCTCGCGTGCAGTAGTTGCAGACTTAACCAGAAAAATCTGGTTATCCTCCAAGGCTAGTACCAACGTTGCCAGTGCTTTGTTTCCTTTCTTTCGGTAGTCTCTGACTTGTGCTGCTGTTGCGTCGTCTGCAAGAACATCGGTTCCGTCAATATGCCCCCATAAATCTTTTTCGGTTAGTAACACCGCATCTTAAACTTCCAGATGGGATAGTTACTACCGTCAAACTTCTCGATCGTTGAACTTTTTGACTTTTCAGCCATTGGAATTTCTGCTGTTGGCAGGATATCCAAATTCACAACAATCAGCCAGGCAAAAAACGGAGTTACTAGAGTTACTTTAGAATCACAGGGCAGCCTCTGGGCCCATAACCTAATGGGCATACACGGCCAAATAGCTGGCTTAACAGTTCAGTATCTTGCAGATAAATACCGGCTTTACTAAACGCACAACTTCACTCTGTTAGCTTCTTGAAACTACAAAGTCATTCATTACGATTAACTCCATCTTGTATCTGTCTATTAAGTCACAGTTCAAAACTCATGATATAAGTGGATACTTTTTCCTAACACTCCCACTTATCCACTTATCTCATGCAAGCCAATCAAATTTCTAAATTTTTCAAATTTAACTTTTAACAGAGGCTTCGTGAGAATATCGGCTTCCATTTCGTCTGTAGGGCAGTAGACCACAGACATATCTTGGTTGATCATCTTCTCACGAATAAAATGGTGTTTTATATCGATATGTTTGGTTCTTGAATGAGAAACGGGATTCTTTACCATGGAAATACAACTTTGATTGTCTTCAAAGATAACGGTAGGCTTGTCCTGGGCGAATCCCATTTCCTTAAGGAGACTGCGCAACCAGATTAGTTCCTTTGTAGCAAAACTGAGTGCCACGTACTCAGCTTCTGCAGTGGACAAGGCAACAGTGGGTTGTTTCTTGCTCATCCAGCTGACTGGTCCATGAGCAAGCTTGAAGATGTAACCCATTGTAGACTTTCGGTCGTTAACGTCTCCAGCCCAATCTGAGTCAGAGAACCCACGCAGTACAAGCGGGAACTCTGACCCCTGATAAACCAATCCCAGTGACGAAGTCCCTTTGACATAACGCAAAATCCTCTTCAAAGCTTTCCAGTGCGAGAGGCCAGGATTTGAGGTGTATTGGCAGACCACTCCCACTGAAGCGGCAAGGTCAGGTCGGGTGGCAACGGCAGCATAGAGTAGACTGCCGACAATTCCTTGGTAATCTCTCTTCTGGCTTTCGTCTAGCATTTGATCAGTAGAGACGTCTTTGTCCAACTTTAGTCCTGGTTCCATGGGCACAGAAGCAGGCTTACAATCTTGCATACCAAATTTTTCAAGTACTTTCTCCAGATATCTCTTTTGGCTCATCACAATCATTCCTTTCTCCCTGATATATTTGATCTCCACACCCAAGTAGTAATGAACACAACCCAAGTCTTTCATTTTGAACCTTTGCTTGAGCACTTCCTTAGTATCATTCATCAACTTCGGGCTCTTTGTAACCAGCAATAAATCGTCGACATACAAGGCCATGATGATGATCTCGTCTGCGACTGTCTTGATGTAAAGGCATGCATCGGATTCAACTTTCTTGAAGTCATTGGTACGCAGATATTCGTCCAAGGTTAGGTTCCAACATCTAGGTGCTTGTTTTAAGCCGTATAAGCTTCTTTGCAACTTACAAACAAACTCCTCTTTGTCCTTTTCTTTGAAGCCTTCAGGTTGTTCCATGTAGATATCCTCGTCAAGTGTTCCGTATAAGAAGGCAGTAGTAACATCCATCTGATGTATATCCATACTTTGGTACGCAGCTATGGCTAGTAGAGACCGAATGGTCGAAAACTTCACAACTGGGGCGAAGGTTTCTTCGTAATCCACCCCATAATTCTGCGAGTAACCCTTCGCCACCAGTCTCGCTTTAAATCTTTCTACAGAACCATCCGCTTTATACTTTACTCTGAAAATCCACTTGCTTTTAATTGGAACTCTTCCTTCTGGTAATGGCACTAAAACCCATGTCTCGTTTTCCATAAGTGAATTGATCTCACTTTCGGCCGCTGCTTTCCATTCCGAGGCGTAGGTGCTTTTGGAGGCTTCACTAATTGTTGAAGGCTCCTCTATCTGTCCTCCAAAACACGCATAGTGAGCAGACCTTCTTCCGGCTTCTCCAAGGAAATCCCCAATTTCTTCATATGGTAGAGGTTTTTCTTCGTTCTTTTCGAACGTCGTAGTCGTGCTTCGGGTTCTGGTTCAACGACAGGAACTTGCTCTTCACGTCCTCGTTCTGGTAGCTCGGCTTGTTGGTCTTCACGTCTTTGTTCTGGTTCTGGTTCTTCATCAGCTTGATAATCATAATTTCTTTCTGTAGTTTGTGACTCTGACTCGGACCCAAGGGTTACAACACGCTTGGGTGACTCGGTAACAGTGGCAACATCTTCGTCAAACCACACATCCCTGCTGATGATCACTTTTCTTTTTGTCAGATCATACAACCTGTAACCTTTTGATCTTGTGCTGTACCCCACAAACTTGCACTGAATCGACTTTGCGCCAAACTTTGACCTACTTCCTTTAGGCACATGGGCATAGGCACAGCAACCAAAAACTCTAGTGTGTGCAACACTTGGCTTTGCACCAAAGAACGCTTCAAACGGAGTGATGTCTTCAGTGATGTTTTCATTTCCCTTGTCAGTAGTATATAATTGTTAAATATTGTTCAAGTCAGCGGTCTTTGGTTAGGTACGCTCTAGCGCTGTCAAGAGTCTCTGATGCTAAATTCGGTAACAAGTAATGAAATATGATTGTCTGCGCAGCACGGCTAGATGGCATGAATACTTAGGCAGCGGCTCCGAATATTTTGTAAATAATATGTGGACGTAAATCTATTTCTCTTATATTGTTCACAATGCAGTATTGCACTTCCTACCACATAATGTATAGTTTGGATTTTTATATTTGAGAATTTAGATAGAATAGTGAGTAGTGAGCACAGGCCACCAACTATCTCCTGGCCTTGACCCACTGAGGAAAAACCACTGTAATTAATTAATTATACCTCCATTGATTAATTTCATTGCATATTTGCATATTGTTGTTTTAGCAATAATTATTCCTCACCACACCTAACCACTAAAAATATGCTTGTTTTCAACAAAATTGCTTTTCTTCTACTAATTGCTAGCTATTTAGTCCGTGATTGTGTCAGCGGAATTGACGTCGAAAGCATGAATCTTGGCTTTGGCAAGAAATCGGATCCATCAGCCTTTAACATTGGATTTGGGAAACGTTATGTTCCACTATCAGACAAAGTACCACAGAAATTGGATACAAAGAAACGACAACCTGACATGTCGACCTTTCAAATGGGCTTTGGTAAACGACCAAAAGTAGACTTTAGCAATTTTGGAATGGGTCTTGGAAAACGAATGGACGCTTCATCTGTACAGTGGGGCTTCGGAAAACGGGACAGGAGATGAATTGTGAACGAAAACTCTTGATGTTTACATTAAGAAAATAAATATGACCTTTTATTCTGAATTTTACTTTATCTAGTTTAGCTGCAATTAACAATTAAACAATGCAGCAATATGAATATGTGCCGATTTTAAAGACATACCTTGTCGCTTTACTATGTAATACTTAGATTCCAATTTCAGCTATGTAAACCTATTACAAGCAGGAATAACTTTCTGGCTAATCTAATACAAGAAAGGAATAAAGGGTGGTAAAGAAGGAGAGAGAAAGAAAGAGAGAAGGAGGGGTTAATTTAGGAAGAAGGAAGGGGTAAAGGAGGGGGGGTGGGGGTGGGGGTGAGGGGGAAAAGTTGGTTTGTGGGTGGGGTTTTTGTATTTATTTTGAATCATAAAGTGGGTATACTCTAAAACTAACAAGGGTAATACTTTTGTTTGAGCCTGCAAAGATTCATGATCCAGCTGTAGCATTAGGAAGTTGCCGTGTTCAGTCGTATCAAGAGTATATAATAATAGCAAGAGTGGGAAGCTTAGCCCTTCCTAATGAAAATGGCCTGCGAGATGCTCGGCACATTAAGGCCGAAATCTCGGGGGGGGATCCCACTTACCATTGTTCAGCATGTGTTTATATGCGTTTGAACTAAAACGCATCTGATTGGCTAATTGCTACATCATGTCAAAATTATGTGTATGAGTGGACCCCCCCCCCCGAGATCTCAGGGGGGGTCTCGCAAGGGTCTCGCAAGCCATTAGCCAATAAGATGCGTTTTAGTTCAAACGTATATAAACACATGCTGAACAATGGTAAGTGGGACCCCCCCCGAGATTTCGGCCTTAATGTGCCGAGTATCTCGCAGGCCATTTTCATTAGGAAGGGCTAAGCTTCCCACTCTTGGTATTATATACTCCTGGTCGTATCAAGAGTACATAATATAAGAGTGTGCCACTAACCACACTCTATGCTATTAGAGCAAAATCTGTGCTGTGTTCGCTTACGGCTGACCCCCTGCAAATTGACCCATCACTTGAAAGAAATTCACGAGCTATGCTTGTGTTTTAAAGTTCACGTACATCTTTTGTTTTGAGCTTTACACACAAACATAGAGCGAGTGAGCGTAGCCCCGTTTCGACCAGGTACTGATTTGCGGCGGGGTCACTAGCAGAGATGAAACCGGTTCACTATTTACTGACCCGGTGACCCAGTTACCCGGTGTTTTCGAAAATTCAAGTTTAAGCCTGAAAACATTAAAATACTTCACTAGGTTCGGATTTTCCGGGAGGGGGGACGTTAGCGAACAGAGCATTGTTTTTGCTCTGATAACATAGAGTTCGATTAGTAGCACACACTTATATTATATGCTCATGGTCGTATGGATATGCTCTTATATTGTAGATCCAGATTAAATTGTGATTGTTCTTTACTCCTTGGAAAAATAAGTTTCGATTATCCGAAACATCATTACACACTAACATAACAATGGTTATACACTGACGCAGTCACGGAATTTTTATTTCTAAAATTGACTTGGCTTAACGGTCTTTCGACCACAATACGCGAATGTGACCAACTTTAAAGGGGACGCAGCACTACAGCAGCTTATCGCATCGTGGAACCTCTCTAACTATTGCCGTCCAAAGCCAAAAAGTCGTAACTAACATTTTGGCCAAAATGGAGTTATGACCAACTACTTTATGCTGAATTTAACTAGCTATGTTAGAACGACGTATCTTCATAGCATTTGTAGTAATAAACTTGGCAGAAAAACGTATCTGCATTTATGGATTCCAAGACAAAGCCAGAAAGTCGTATCAGCAATTTAACGTTGCACATACGTCTTTATAGCTTCGGCAACATGAACGTGTGCCAAAAGACGTAACTGCCATACTGCGCCAATTTTGCCTATATTCACAAAAATAAATTTTCTGATAGATAAATCCAGTCAAATAGTATCATTTTACACAGTGGTCACAAATTTAAATTTGATCTAATGAAAAAGTGTAGCACAATTTACATAAATGGCCGTAGCAAAAATTAGTAGAAATGTAGTTACGTCTTTTTGGATTTGGACGGCATTGTTGCAAGCAAATATATGCAGGAGGGAAATTTGGGATGTGAACCAAACCGAATTTTTCCGCATTTTTTGGGCAATGACCCGGAAAAATCTGGATTCTGGAGCGGCGAGGGATCACTCTAGGGGGAGAGCTCCAGGTATGAGGGGAGATCCCCCTTCCCGAAGCACACGTACGGTTGCAAGTTGTGTTGCAAAACCAAACCGTCCTCTTCAGACGAAAAGGAAATATCTGGAGATCGGTTTTGATGTTCTCCGCGCGACCTTTCTCACTTGACCCTCCAACTAAGATATGTAGTGTTGTCTGCAACAGTCATGTGCATGAGTGAAAGTTTTGAGGGGGTGACTGAGCTCCTGGTCTGGGGAGGGTGCAACCCCTAACCCCCCAACCACATGTATGGTCTGCAACCACATTTGGTCACTCCACTTCCTCCTCCCAAGTTCTCAAAATCAGAATACAGCGTTCTGTCATTCACCAGCATGGATTCTTATTCCGATCGTTGCTCTGCTTACGTAATTTAGCTTTGCTTATTGGTAGGTCAATTTTCTTTAGAAACAGCACTGGAAACCGATCAAAATCACCAGCCATAAATCTATCCATTATTTTTATAAAAGCCAGATTACGTAGTCAGTAGCAAACCACCTGGATATAGTTTTGGCCACGCTAAGTATGTGTGCCATTCGGTGACCGCCCCCTTCCTGGCCGTCCAGCAAAACTATTATGCATACGAAATGATGAGCCCAGCACATTTACCCCAACTTATCCAATATTCATTTATTTATCTCCATTTATGGACTCCAAGCAGTTTTCACACTGCCGTAACTTTATTATTCAAATAAATTTATACTGGACGACGGTGCAAAAGCATGAAACTTTAAACTGCTCATGTTTTGTAAGCTCGTCTCTTTATTTTATAAGCTCAGATCCACGACATTACAATTTATCAGCCAACAGCAAAACGGACAGAACCACAAACAAGATGTAAAGTACAATGAAAAGTAGTGCAGTGCTTCGTTTCACTGTCGGAGAACCGCCAAGTTCCGATCTCTGACTGCACTGAGTTACTCTTCTGATAACAGTAATTGTGATCCAAATAATAGCAATTGATAGGAAAAGGGTGGTAATAAATCTGATGTCACTAACTGGAAGTAGCGAACGATAAGTGCCACTTTTCTGATAGCCAGTTTGTATGGTCCAGGCGGTTCCCAAACCCACCAAAGCTACCATGGCTATTCTTCCCAAAAGGGTATTTAGAGCAATGTCAATTGGCTCCGTTTTCCCAACCAGCCACACAGTGTACAAGTCCGGGATGTAGAGTCCCGCAGGTAGTATTGTTAAAGCAAAAATTGAATGGGGAATATTAAAGTCACATGACAAGATATGGATAAAATCCCTAAGCAAAAATGTTAACATAAACAGTATCCCGGATGCACAAATTATGGTTGGTAAACTCCACGCTACTGAAGGAGGTGGAATTAGACAACAGATTACCTTTATCGGGAATGCAATAATGTGACAAACCAAATCCTTAACCGTCACAGCTTCTGTATCTCCGCCGTTCACGGTGAGGTACTTGTAGACTTGTCGGCGCCATTTGTCGAATCCAGGCTCCAATTCTTTCACTTTGATCGGAACCGCCTCGTCCAAATGGCGACTCGTTTCATACACTTCATCATCGCTTAGGATCATCACTACAGCTTCTCGAGTCTGTCCCAGTTTCGCATTATCCGACACTGCCAGCAAACGGATGAAAAATTTTTCCGTTTTTTCCTCCTTGACATCGTCTACAATTGGAATGTTCAGAAACTTCAGCACTTCTCCAGGCTCGAATCGCAACCAGCCAGATCCGCCCACATAATCGGTTCCATCGATCGCCGTTCCATCCCGGGTTTTCCAGGAAACTCCCATCAGAGTATCGACTGAGCCGCTGATTCGTTGCACCGGAATTCTGGCCAATCTTGCCTTTTCGATAACCGTGAAATTTCGTCGGACAAAATGCACTTCAGGTACTCCGTAGGAGTTGTCGTATCGAACAATGGCTGGAGAACAGAATCCTATTTCAGCACCCTTTGAAGAATCGTTGTTCAGGCTTACATTAACAAAAAATCCCACACCTTGAAACCATTGGTATCCTCTTACAATACTGATTTTAATGGACAACTGGCTTTGTCCCGGTTCAAAGGTCACAGTTTCTCGACGAGGTAGAAAATGTGTGTTTGGCTCAGCCAGCCCTGAAACCGTTTTCCAGGTAAATGTGATCTTTTTGCTCATATCACCCCAGCGAACTATACTCAGCATGACGCTACTGGCATTTTTATCAAAGGCGTAGATTTTGGCAGAAAATTCAAGCACGGACTTTGTCAGTTTGTGGTGGTTGATCTGCAGTGCATCCGGACTTAGACTAACTCTTCGTGATAAAATATCATAGTCTGGCGAGTCGATGCGAAGATTTCGCCGGCGGCCATCCAGCCATTGAATTGCAAAACTCTTATATAGGAGATAGTCATGTTCTGAAAAAGCTCGCAGATTTGCAGCAATCATGGTAGCCAGTTGTACTTGGGTGACGTTACGGTTTTTCATCAACAAAGGCTTGACTATCTGGCCCCACTGGTTGGTGGTTTGGCTCAGGTCAACGCTAGGTTCCCCAGTAGGTTTGTCATAAAGCTTAGTGGTAAGGATATAGGCGGAGACGACAAAAATTGACGATAATACCAAGGTAAGTACCGACTCCCAAACATAAACTCGACCGGGAGAAATTCCTGTCACTACAATCAGTATCCAGGTGAAAGCTGCCACAGAAAATATTGAGGTAAAAATAAATAAAGCAAAGCGCTGCAGGCGATGTCGATTTGGTCTTCGCGCCGATAAAAGTAAAACAGACGATAAAAGCAGCATGATGAAGATTGCGGATCCAATGATGGCAAACAAAGAAAATTCCGTCACCTTTCCTTCGCTACCTATAAAATACAAACTTCAGGGGACAACGAGATGAGCAAAAAATTCCTGAAATCGTCTTTTCCCAAAGAATTTTCCATTCTATTATTTATTGCATTTTCTAAAGGGTAAAAGTGACAAAGTGCTGTGAAAAACCTTAACTGGGAATCAAACCCACAACTTTCGGTTTAACGCAACAAAGCTGTGCCATTTGATCGATAAACGCATATTCGTACCGAAACCGAACACAGTCTCAAGTCGGTCTCAGTTACAGTGAGTGACAGTATGTAAAGTTAATGTATGATACATCATGGAAAACACATGATCCAGAAGGGCCTGTTTACCTATATTAAGCTTGCCCAGGTGCGCTTGTGCAAGTCTGAAAATGTAAAGACTTTAAATTCCTACTTTCTTTATTTAAATTAGAAAATTAAGACCTTTTAGACTCGAAAAATCTGGTCATCAGTCTACGACTATACCCGTCCCTTTTCGGTAAGAGGCTCCCAATAGGGGCCCATTGCTTGATTGATTGGGATCGTTAAAATAAATCCCTCTAGTTGGAGGACGTAGCTAAAGTAGGCACATTAAATAGTATGAACAGCAAAATATAATCTGTCTGGCTGATGACCGAGCCCCCTCCCCCCCACCCCCAGAAACGGAGACCCCTTTCTGCAAACTCTTTTTTACTGAAATTATTGTAGTCCTTTTGTTCTGCTCAGTCCCCGTTTAGGGAGAGATGTCTGTGATCTGATTGGCTGTTGACCACCTCCCCCCAACGAACGGACGAATATTCTTATGGGAGCATCCTCACACCTTTAAAAGAAACAGAGAAGCATATTTAGGAATGCGATTGGTTATGTTTATGCATTAAGACAAACACATCGTGCTCACCTAAGACTTGAACCATTGGCAGTATCAGTATGACAGGATTGGCCGCAGCTGCAATCAGAGTCAACTCTGCCACAGTTTGATTCAAACGGAACCAGCGAAGTCTCCATCTTTCACCTTCCGACTGCAAGGAAGCATAGTTGCTGTCAGGAATTGGTGGTTTTAGGACGATGTTTCGGACAGCACATATTAAGGATTCGGAAACTGTAGAAATTGCCAGAAACAAATACAGTATTCCGCCGACGTAGAGGATATCACGTAATCCTTGGGACCAATTACAGTCATCTAGTAGGGGCAAAATTGTACCAATGCTGCTGCAGTTGCAACTGACGTTAACCGTAGTCTCCATTATAATCTTTGCAGATACTGGACTGACAATTAAGCTCCACAACAGATGCGTCAAATTATCATATAATTACAGATCTAGTTGCAAATCCTAAAATTAAGAAAAGGATGGTATAGAGGTGACTGATGTCTAATTTAACATATAATGTTATACCATAAGTAGGTAGCTGCACTTAATGAAAACGTGTCATGAACCATTGACGCTTAACATACTGTTCAATTTTTGAATCAACGTCAAGTTGAAACCCGAGTCATCTATACATTTATTCCATAAAACAATATTATGTCAATTGATCTGCCCTAAAACCTGAATTAAACACGGGTTGTAGACGCTGTAAAGTTGTAAAGCCGCACCTTTTGGCATCAATCCTTTAAATCAGGATTGATTGCAGGTGTTAGATATGGACTAAGTATCTGCTTAAAAAATTTGAAAACATACTACATACACAGACCGTTTAGCTTCTACGGTCAATCGTTTTTGTCTATATTGAGATATTCTGACTACACCATTTTGTTCATTTTGATGTCGTCTGTTCAAACGTTAACCTGAATACATGTATGGATCAAATAAAATTCGGATTGGAATCCAATTATTCAGTTCAGGCTTTATCCAAATCTATTTGTGTAACATATTATGTCCTTCTTCTTTGAATGTCTGAGTAACGCTATTTTGGATCTAGAATGACTGATTGAGGCTTGTTCAAATTTTGTATCATTTGCTGAAAAAGACCGATATATAGTTCTGACTTGACGCCAGCCACAAAAGGGGTAAATAGCAATGCTTAAAGTCCTCCTTTTAGTTGAAACCATACTCCATGATTCAAGTCATGTGCATATTTGTCTCTAGCAATTTTAGCCAGGGTTTGAGGTGGTACAGGCTGGCAAACGAGAGTAAAAGTAGTGAAAGGAAAGGTCAGTTACAGATCCTCAAAGTTTCCTAGATATCATGAGATGCTTCACTCTTTCTAGTGTGCCATAAACTCTCAAGAGAGAGCCATTATCCAGCTGTTGCTTGAATTCCAAGATTACCTTAATTTATTTAACTTAACCAGAAAAGGGCAATGCCTGGCCTCTCATCATTAACTATTTGCAATTAGTTTATCAATGGTACATTATCAAACGAGCCTGTTAACCAATTAATACTAACCAACTTCAACCAACATCACAGCCAACCAACCAGCAAGCTGCGAAAAATTA
The DNA here is from genome assembly GCA_030248195.1 of Trissonchulus latispiculum. Lineage (NCBI taxonomy): Eukaryota > Metazoa > Nematoda > Enoplea > Enoplida > Ironidae > Trissonchulus > Trissonchulus latispiculum. The sequence continues at coordinate 45,977 of JASAND010030798.1, forward strand.
AAAATGCTAACTTCGCAGATATAGTCGTTTCAAAGGGTTGTAGCTTGCTGTCCCTGAAGTTACGACGCGAAGGTTGCAAAATTTCGAAAATTTAACGCAGTCTTAATAAATAATTATATATTTGGTTAAGGCTAACCTTGCATCCATCCAGCATGTATCGCAATATCACATATTCTGGCGGGGATTGGAATGTAATAATAAGCTTTTACATAATTTATGATGCGACAGACACTAAGTAAATATAGGATAGGACGTGAATAAAGACAAACATATTTGAGGACATGGGACCATACCTTTCTTATGGTGCACAGCTTTCTACTATATTATATAGAACTCAGAATTGAAATCGTTCAATATTTCTCGCTTGAAATGAGGCTTTCTATTTCTGAGGACCTTTTAGCTAACCCTAGCCGAGAGGCATGCAGTTGTCTCCTATGTATACATGCTGAATATGTGAGTTATTGATTCGCCACAGAGGCTGGATAGAACTAATATTGTTGTCAAGGTTTTGTCTATGATTGAAACGCAACTGGTTTTTCTGTCTCCCTGATGCGTCACATTTTAAAATGTAACATTAAAATGAAAGAATTCTTTAAAATTTATCAATATATGCCTCCTTTTATGCCTACGATGTGCGTTTCATATGCCAACTTTGATGCAAAGTTTGAACTTGAACTGCGAATAACTTTTTCTATGTGTTTACATTCTTATTCTCAGTCACCATCGCTGTAATCCTTTGATCATTTATCACTGTTTACTAAAAACGAATTTGTTGTTAAATTTATGTGAAATAGTTTAATTTTTATATGTAGAGATGTGTGGTATGGTAGCTGCGATTGTCTACTTATGCTGTACATACAAACAACTGGCTACTTAGAACAGAGTTGGCCGTGCGTCGTGGCTGGCCGCAGGTATCACCAAATTTCAGTCGCGGGTATCTGAGCAGACCTAACCTAAGCTTGTGTGCCTAACGCCATGATTTCATAATTATTTCAATGAACTTATAAATTAAAATATAAGCCAAATATACTGAATTTAAATCTTCACCTGCAATTTGCCAGTCGATGTACATGGAACCAACTGCCATACTTTCATTTTCATACTGCTTCTTAACTGCTTTGGTTTTCTTGAAAAGCGGTACAGTATTTTTTTCACAGCTCATTCTTGTGTCTTTCGGATCTTTGCATCGTTCGGATCATATAGACTGACATGGGGTACTCTAAAAAAGTCCAAAATTATAAGGGGGTCTAGCCCAAAATTAGCAAACATTGCAATTTTTTAAATTTTTGACCAAAAAATTAGTAAAAATGAGGTTTTTAGACATTCTTTGAAAAATCGCTAAAATATACTACAAAATGTTAAAGTTTTTGAAAAAGTCGCTAAAATCTGCTATCAAATTTTAAATTTCTGGTAAAAATCGCTTTGAGGTCTTCCCTTTTCCTTTCTGGACGAGAGGGTTCGCCCTTTTTTCCTTTTCGCTGACACCCCCAACCCATTCCCCCATGTTACTCTATGGTTCGCATCCTTCCCGTTTTTAGTTGTTTTAGTTTATGTTTTAGTTTAAAGCTTATCAGACTTTTTCACATTTCATGGGTTTAAATTTCCTCATCAACACAGCTCCTGTAGTGTTTAAAAGTTTCTGCTTTAATAGTATTTCAATATATATTCATGTGCACTTATAAATTGAATCGAGGTGGATCCTTGTGGGGGATGGATAGCTAGCCGGAGAAAAAAGCTTGCTTGAAGCTTGATACTTGAAGATAGCTTCCGTGAAGGACCAATTTGCATTAGACGTTTATGTAATGAAATTTCCTGGGGAGAGTCAAATCACAGACCTTCCAATGTTCTGTATATCACAACTCTGAGAAGACCAGCATATAAGACAATACAAGTGATGCTCTTTGCAAGTCTCTCGCTCTTCCAACACAAAAACTTCATTTCGAGCCTTGCAGTGTCGTACACAAGACGAAACGACCCGCACAACGTTGTTTTAAAGCCTTTTAAGTTTTGACTCCGTTTTAAAGATTCGAACCGTCCATCCAATGTAAGCTCAAAGGATAGTAAACGAGGAGCATTTAGTCTGTTTCGAACACTCACGATAGCAGTTTGACGAAAGTTAGCCTGTTCATTTTATTGAATTTACTTGAAAAGGATGTTTGCTCTAAAATTTGGTTGTTTAATCCAATTTAAATTGGAAAATGTTAGTCACGCACGATCAGTTTAGCGTAGGCAAGAATTGTTACCTGATATGAATAATATATATATATGTATAAAAATATGACAAAAACAGTTATTATATGTTTCCAAATTCTGAATCCTATTTCTATGTTTCTCTGCTTTTTATAGTTTTTTCAGAGTATGCCCGATTTTACAGAAAAACAGAAAATGTGGTCGAACGCACTGTCGGAAGTAGAAATAGAATTATTATTAAGTTATAAATTGAGAGCAGTGATTTTTAAAAATTATTATCTTTAGCATGCAGCACGTTTTCTGTTGGCAGGCTTGCTGCTGTTTAGCTGGCAGCTACGTAGTAGTTTTTTCGATTGTCAGCACAGCGCACTGCTGAAAGCTCATATTATCCGTAAAAAGTAACAACATGCATTTTATTCACACCATACATGTGCTTGGGGGGAATTGGGGAGGAGGGTTCACCCCCCAGACCTTGACCTCACCCCCTCCCCAGAGGGGTCCCGCACTCCCCCCAGAATCCGGATTTTTCTCGGTTTTTTGGGCAAAATACCGGAAAATCCGGTTTTCCAGCGGCCTCCGGCCGACGGTTCACCCCCCCTAAACTTCTCCTCTTGCACATGTCTGATTCACACTGTTATAGTTCAAGGAATGTTAAAATTAACACATAATTAACACTTGCTTCAATTACTTGCTTAAGGTGGTGATTCCCTTTGGTCACATAAATTTTGCACCATTATTACTCATCCATTACTTAGAGTTAAGAAGCCATTTTTATATCAAAATGTAGCTTGACATCTTCTCTTTTAGTGCATACCATGAAATCAATATTGCTTTTCTAAAATATTTTTAACACATTTTAGAAGAAGTATAATTTTCCAGATTTTTTGCAGACTCAAGTAATTTTTTCGCGAGACATCGGTTATATCATTCGATACCTCCATCAAATAGCTGGGGCGATTTTTTATTTATTGGGAAATTGCTCTTGGTTAGAGAGAAATAAGCTGAAATGTGTGCGTAACCTGTATTTTGCCTACATTTTCCAAATTTGTCAAGCGACTACTTTAGCTAGAAAGCAGTTGGGGCAACTAAAAAATCGTCCCTGGCTATATTTGTGCAGAACACATTTGTTCAGTAGCAGCCCTCCAGCTTGCATGGCGAATGCTCCACAATCTTTGGAAAAAAATTGGTCGTGTTTTTGCAAAAACTACATTTTTTTATGATAGCAGCCTACAGGATAGCAGTTGGAAGACGATCATGCGTCGGATAATTTGTCCCTGTGAGACCTTGTTTGATTTTACGGCTTGCGTAGTTCAAGAAATGTTGGATTGTTTGATTTCTGCAAAAATGACAAGTTTTCGACGCCAAAACAAGAAAATCGGTTATATCTCACGGTAGAGAAAAGCTAGAAACTTGCTTTAAAAGACAAAAATGTGAAGCTCACTGAGATCTTTCGAATGAATATAGTCATAACTGTATAGCACTGCCAAACTTTCAGAAATTGGGAAAACCCACTCTGACCGGAAATCTCGAATTTTTGAATCGGGATTGCGCGGAGGGTGTTAGAACGCTAAATGAACTTATTTCGGAAAGTTTCCTCAAATTTCATCTTGATTTACACCGCCAAATAACAATATGTGCCTAAAAGGAATCACCACCTTAAGAAGGTGTGTGAAGGAGACTTCACATCCTGCGCATCATAGTTTTTAGTTGCTATATAGAATAAAGCACTCGGTAGAGGTAAAAGAAGCAGTCGAACAGCAGCCTTAGTTGACTGGAATTTGTCAGATCTTCAAATTATTATTTATGAAACCTGCAGTTCATGTCGATCTCTGAAATGATCTTAATCTCTAAGGGCCTTTTCGCGTGCAAGTTAAAAGAGTAGAGTTAAAATTTTTAACTGTTTAACCCTGCATGCAAGTTAAAATGAACTGTTTATCTCTTCTAACCCTGTGCGCGAAAAGGATTGAGTAAATTTTAACACTTTTATCTCGTTTAACTCGCTGCGCGAAATGCCTCTCAATCGCGGGCTTAAAGTGGTGTGCTGGCTTTTTCTTTATACAGGGCTTTTTAGAATACGTTCCCCTAACTTTTTATTTGAGCTTTAGAGAGGTTCATTTACCATCTTTTAACTTACAATGAGTATTTTTGGTTAAAATGCCTAAAATCCACTGTTCCATCGTTTCTTGATTTCTTCATCCACCTGAACCAGAAATTGATAGCTAGCTATGGAGGAATAAAACTATACTAAAAAGCTTGGGTCGTCCTGCAATCTGCTTCCGTCTGGATGCATTGCTTATTACAGAATTCGGTTTTACGCAAACGTTGTATCTCACTATTAAAAGTAGAAATATTTTCCATCAACTTTACATAGGACTCATACGTATGGTTCAGTCAGTGAAAGTAGTGTGGGAATTTAAAATACATTCAGTTTCATTGCAGTTTCAGTCGACTCAAACTGGGTGGTTTCAGAATTATTCAATGACAAATAACAAAGAGAGTGTACAGGACTTCAAACTTGTTGTGTTTGCCTGCATTCTGTACTTCAAACTAGAAAGTAACGAATTTTACATCGCAATATTTTCACTCGACACTTTGGCAGTGAAATGTTTTCTTTCAAGTTTAACGAGTTTAAATAGCTTACAGGTCTGTAATTTTTACTTGCATTCGATACAAGCCATTGCTGTCCTAATTTCAAGTGTCGATCTATGGTTGCGTAACGGGACCAGTCTGCATTTCACTTAGGGTGGAAAGTAAATAATTGACCCGGGTTGGGATCGAACTAGAGTCCAGAGTCCATCCGCACTGCAGTGAAACGTGCTGTCACTACACCGCCGAGCAATCAGCTCAACTCCCATATTAGGCTTATCAATCTTTCCTATGCCTGCTCCCCATACAATAAGGAAGAGCAGCGCTGATAGGACTGCGTCCTTGCTAGAACTTTAAGGTGCTAGTATCCTTTTGTGCAGTGCTTTTGTGGTTATTTTTTGAAACACTATAACTTTCGCAATTTTGGGAGTTGGAAAGAGCTTTATAAATCTTATTATCTGAAGCGTTTTAAAGCTTATTATCTGAACATTCACAGCTTACGAAACTGGCAAAATTAGCAAAAAATAGCAGAAATTTTCTGACATGCTGACATCTAACAGGCTGAATATAGACCAAAAATTTTCGAACATCGATTTCTGAAAACTGAAGAATCGGCTAATAATTCTTTTTATGCCATTATATGAAGGACATCTAAGAGGACGACCAAGAAAACCGTCCCTCCGCAGAAGTATGTACTTCGATTCTGCCAAAAATCTCCGGAATCCGTCGAGTAGTTTTTGAGAAATCGATGTTCGAAACAAAATAATAGCAGTTTTGCAAAACGATTTTTTTGGCCAAATCTCTAGTTTAAAGCAATTAAGTCCGGCTAATAGGCATTCATAAAATGGGCATTTGGACGCTGTATCGATTGAGTATGAATAAGCCAACTTTGTCCTTAACATGTGGCAGTAACTTTGAAAAAACTGATTTCCTCAAAAATAGCCATTTTTGACCCTCAAAACAGTTTTTTGCTTATACTGACTTAAGCACTGGAAATAGCTCAAAGGTTATAATTAGCAAAAATGCTCATTTTCGTGTCCTCTTTCCAGCCATAACAACCAATCCCGTGTCTTGTCCACCTACTGGGAGCCTAAGGCCAAAAACCAAAACTTTCTTATCTTTGGGCCTAAAAATACGGGACTGGTCCCAGAATGTTAAAGAGCACGGAAATGGGTTATTTCGTAAGTTTTAGCTATTTACGTAAAAGGCTTAAAGCCGTTTAAGTAAAAATGTCCGAAAGGAAACCAGCACCTTAAGGTGGTTATTCCCTTTGGTCACATAATGTTTGCACCATTATTACTCATTCATTACTTGGAGTTAAGAAGCCATTTTTATATCAAAATGTAGCTTGACATTTTCTCTTTTTCATGCATGCCACGAAACTAATGTTGCTTTTCTAAAATATTTTTAACACATTTTAGAAGAAGTATAATCTTCCAGAATTTTTGCAGTCTCAAGTAATTTTTTTCGCGAGACATCGGTTATATCATTCGATACCTCCATCGAATAGCTGGGGACGATTTTTTATTTATTGTGAAATCGCTCTTCGTTATAGAGATATAAGCTGAAATGTGTGTATAACCTGCATTTTGCCTACTTTTTCCAAATTTGTCAAACGATTACTTTAGCTAGAAAGCAGCAATCGGGGCAACTAAAAAATCGTCCCTGGGTATATTTGTGCAGAACACATTTGTTCAGTAGCAGCCCTCCAGCTTGCATGGTGAATGCTCTACAATCTTTGGAAAAAATTGGTCGTGTTTTTGCAAAAACTACATTTTTTATGATAGCAGCCTACAGGATAACAGTTGGAAGGCGATCATGCGTCGGATAATTTGTCCCTGTTAGACCTTCAGATCGACGCCCTTAGTTTGATTTTACGGCTTGCGTAGTTCAAGAAATGTTGGATTATTTGATATCTGCAAAAATGACAAGTTTTCGACGCGAAAACAAGAAAATCGGCTATATCTCACGGTAGAGAAAAGCTAGAAACTTGCTTTAAAAAGCAAAAATGTGAAGCTCAATGAGATCTTTTGAATGCTTATAGTCATAACTGTATAGCTGCTGCCAAACGTTAAGAAATTGGAAAAAACCACTCTGACCGGAAATCTCGAATTTTTGAATCGGGATTGCGCGGGGGGTATTAGAACGCTAAAACAACTTATTTCAGAAAGTTTCATCAAATTTCATCCTGATTTACGCCACCAAATAACAATATGTGCCCAAAAGGAATCACCACCTTAAGGGCACTCCTTTAGGGTGTTAAGGACAACGCTCCGTTCACTACTTACCAAGCTTTTATTTGTTTTCATTTTCAGATGAGTTAAGCTGAAGTGGTCATTTATTTATTCTGATTGACCAAGTGAACGGCAAATATGGGAATCGCAGGAAATCTTTCCTGTGAATGCAGCAGTGGTCTAATTTTGCCAATCATTAACGAATGCGATTGGTCCAGCAGCTTCCGGGCGTTTCTTTACCTAATTGGCATGCTGTATTCCTTTCTTGGCATTGCCATTGCAGCAGATGTATTTATGTGCGCTATCGAAAAGATAACTAGTAAAACCAAAAAGATAAAAATTGTAAAGGAAAATGCTGGCGACGAGGAAACTGCGAGTCTCAGTTCAGAAGTAGAATATCGTGAGGTGGAAGTATGGAACCCCACTGTGGCTAATCTAACCCTAATGGCACTGGGAAGCAGCGCCCCTGAAATACTGCTCTCCATAATTGAAATTGTTGGTAAGAGAACACGATTTTCACTAGACATATTTTAGAAATAATATTCCTATTTTTGTACATTAGCTAAAAAATTGCTCTTGAACATGGGGTTGAATAATAATTACTGGTACGTAAAAGCTTTGACAGGGAAAACGAAGGAAAATAATATGCTGCCAAACAAACGCAACTTGTAGTGCCCGTGTCGGACCCATCGGCCTAGAAGACTAGGTTTTAATTTTTTACTAATTTTTAACTGATGTTAGGGTTGCGTAATACTTCCGTTTATAATTTCTGTAGCTCGTTTGTTCAGCATTGTTTTAATAGAATAATATTAGCTAGCAGCGTTTCTCTGCTCCAACTGCCACTTGTTAGTTTCACAAAAAACTAATAATTTAAACCGAACATTAGATTTATTGATTCAGTCAAAAATTACTCATTTCGATTTTGACTTAAATGTGTATAAATAGCTACTTAGTACCTATTTTGATACATCCCTGCCTGACCATGAAATTGTTTTCTATTTTAGGTGGAGGATTCTATTCGGGTGAACTCGGACCGTCCACCATTGTTGGATCAGCAGCCTTCAATCTGCTCTGCATCGCCGCAGTTTGCATTGTCTCCGTTCCCAGTCCTGATACACGACGTATCAAGGCCATCTATGTTTTCGCAGTTACGGCTGCTTTTGCAATTTTAGCCTATCTTTGGCTTTTGGTCATTCTCGTGGGTTCCAGTCCAGATAAGGTGGAAATCTGGGAAGCTTTTCTCACCTTAGTCTGGTTTGTTGTTTTGATAGTCTTGGCCTACCTTATGGACACAATGCCGTGGAAGAAGTCTCGAAAGGCCAGTCCTGGGAAGGCGGTAGAGAAAGGGTTGAAGCTGAGTCCTGCCCTGAAGCAGGAGCTTTGGAGAGAATTGGAGAAGGAAACAGCGATTCGGTATCCGAATCTAACTCCTCAAGAGTTGGCCAGAATTGTGGCGTCCAAGATCCGATCCATGCAACCGCACGATCGACTCTACTACAGAATTCAGGCTACAAGATGGTTGGATGGAAGAAGGTCGGTGCTCCATGAAACGATGCCAGGCTACGGTAGAAAAGTACCCGAAGCCGGCAGTCTTAGTGATCTGGCAGTAAAGAGTTTATCGGAACCCAGAAAAACTGTGGTAGAATTTGCTGCAAGAATCTATGGATTTTCTCCAGGAGATACCATCGTTCGTGCACGCCTGATTCGTCGAGGACGTCATACCAATCGGAAGATTATTGTTCGATACGAAACAGTCAGCGGATCTGCCGAACAAAATACTCATTTCATTCCAAAGAAGGAAACGGTAATCTTTGCACCCGGAGAAAACGAAAAGCTGATCAACTTTGACATAGTAGCCGGAAGTGAGTGGGAAAATCAGCAAGGCTTCTTCGTTCAGCTTCATCTGGAGGAAGGGGACAAGAAAACAAAAATCGGTACCTGTGCTCCGGCAATTATCCGATACAACGACCAAACCGGGGATCCTACATTCGAATTTGAGCGACACAATTTCAGTGTCAAGGAGAGTACCCGGCTAGCCAGAGTTCCCGTTCAAAGAATCTCTGGAGCCGTCAATACACCAGCCTCCGTCTACTGGTCCACAAAAGACGTCACCGCTCACGAAGGAACAGATTACATTGGAGGAGAGGGAATACTTAAGTTTGAGTCCGGAGAAGCGCTAAAATACGTCGATGTGCCCATAATTGACGATATGGAGGAGGAGAAGACGGAAACCTTTGAAGTGGATCTGCTTAAGGTTGCCGAGGGTGGTGGAACGCTGGGAATGCGAACGACAGCTGTCGTTGCCATTCTCAGCGATGATGGAGTGAAAGAAATGTTCTCCCAGATGGACAAACTGATACCTAATATGATCGACTCAATGACTCCGGGAGCCCAGTCCTGGAGACAGCAAATCCTGCTGGCGTCCAGCGTGAACGGAGGTGACCTGCCAGAAGCAACTGCCAAGGACGTTATCAGCCACGTACTAGCTTTCCCGTTCAAGATTATTTTTGCTCTGGTTCCACCGCCTCTTTTCTGCGGCGGTTGGCTGACATTTTTCATCGCCCTTGCCTTGATTGGTCTCTTGACGGCAATTGTGGGCGACCTCGCGTCCATCTTTGGTTGTCTGGTTGGCCTAAAAGACTCTGTTACTGCAATCACTTTTGTGGCCCTGGGGACCAGCCTTCCGGACACTTTTGCCTCTAGATTGGCTGCTGTTCAAGAGGACACTGCAGACAATTCTATTGGCAATATTACTGGGAGCAATTCTGTCAACGTGTTCCTGGGTCTGGGCATTCCTTGGTTGATTGCGGCCATCTACTGGGAAGCTCAGGGGAAATACTTCCGGGTTACGGCCGGTTCCCTTGGCTTCTCAGTCATGATTTACACTATTGTTGCCTCACTGTGCATTGCACTGCTGATGGCACGTCGGTTTCTTGGTGCTTTTGGTCGGGCTGAGCTGGGTGGACCTGCAGGTTTGAAGTGGGCCTGTGGGATCTTTTTGGTATTTTTGTGGATCCTTTATGTTCTGTTATCCTCCCTTCAAGCCTATGGGCACATTGGTGGTTTCAATTAGACGATGTGACCAGGATGGTGATGGTTTCAGGGCTTAATCTCATAAAACGCCAAACAACATTTGCTAACATTTATTATTTACTGTGCTTGTGCTTGTGCTTGCAGTTAGATGCATTCATCTTCTTCTTCTTACTATTATTTTATTGTCATTATTATTATTATTAAAGTGTTGTAGCCCAAAACCAACTTAGCTTGCTCAATCAAAATAATCACGTGTGCCAGGAACAAGAATTTGACATAGCTCAGAAGCCAATAACTGGCAGCCAGTCGGTAGTTACGATTTACGAAGAACGCCAATGGCATATCTTGGTTAAAAGAGGCTTATTTTAATCTGGGAATAGTCACCATACCTATTCGCAATGTTTTGTTATCGTTAAACTTAAACAGTACTAAAACGCAACGAACTTAGGGGATTGTCTTCTGTGAATATGAAGAATCCAATACTTTTCGATTCCACTGAATTTTTCGATGCATTAGAAGATTGTGTGAGTTCAGGCATGTGAGACCGTTTTATTTTGATTTACAAGGTTTTTATGGATGGTGACAAGGCCAGTCAATCACACACAACACATTGCCAACTTTAATGCAATTATTAAAGCTAGTGGTGATTGGAGAAAATTTTGGAGGGTGGGGGAAGAGGTATTTTTGGGGGGGGGGGGGGGTGTGGAGGGGGGTGGGGGGGGGGGGGGGGGGGGGGGGGGGGGGGGGGGCGGGGGGGGGGGGGGGGGGGGGTGTGGTTGTTAAGGGGGGAGAAGTGGGGGGTGGGGGGGATATGTAATGGAAAAGGCAAAATGAACCCTAAAATGTACAGGGAAAAAGCTTAACTTGTGGGAGCTTGTGACTCCCGATAGAATTGATCTGAGCTCTTAATGAATGGCGTGCTTGTGGAATTTTGATGTGAACTGTGAAACGTCCAGGCATTGTATAAAGTAACTGTCCCGCAGTTACCAGAGTTGCCAGTCAGTGTGAATCCCCCCAGAAACTTATTATTAGGGACATAGGTTCTAGTGTAAATAGGAAGAATAAGACATAAAATAGCATTACGCTCACGCAATGACACGAAAATGGAATAGAACCTCAGTGGAACGTAGTCTAAGAAAGCCTAGGTAGGCTATCAGCCAGTAATGGAGGGGTCGTTACCCTTCCCGGGTCAGTAATAGGCCCTAATACGGTTTTCCGTATAATGGAGGAGTCGTTACTCTTCCCAGGCCACGAATAAGGCCTCACATTATCAAGAAACCACTCAGAAACTGTTTAAAATAGCTGAAAATCATCAAAGAAAATAAGCTCGACGAAGGAAGTTGTTTAATAACCAGCAACTTAACAAGAAACTTCGAGTTTAAAACGTTGTATGCAGTTAATCAGTGCGAATATTGGAAGATGGGTCAAAATAAGGCCATAATTCGCCCATTAGGGGCACGGAACAGTGTTAATTAGTGTTCATATGTGTTAATTAGGCTTAATTTGCATTAGTTAGGTGATAATTAGTTAATTAGTCATATTTTTGGTCAAAATATAAGTTGGTTTTATCTGAAAGGCAATTCTCTGCTGATTCTAAAACTCCAAACCCGGTCACCTAACTCCCAATATTGCGAAAGTTATAAGCGAAAGAAGTTTTGTTTAAGTTACATTTTAATTTTGTAATATTGGCCTTGGGTGACCTTACAACAATGCGTAACTACTTGTGAGGTTACGCCCATTCATGTTTCCATTCACACCCCCAGAGCCTCTGCTGGCTCTCTCCCAGCAGAGACTTGCCTCGCAGAGAGGATTTTAACACATACACATAGCATGAAATTACGTTCGGAGGGGGCTTAACTCCCTCCCCAATAATTTAAAAGAAATGAAACTAGTTAGTCTTAGGTAGTTAGGTACGTAGATTAATAATATCTAACTTATATTTTCTGAAAAATTACGTAGCTAATGGTATGCATATTTTTTACGCAACAATTGCCCTTCCGTTTCTTTTCCAGCTAGACTTAGAGTCTTGGCGAGGAAGGACAATTGTTGCTGGGATCAACGGGCGGCTTCCCTTGTCTACGGCCGAAAGGTCAAGTCCAAAAAGAAAGAAAGGGGCTTGGAGACAAGGGAAGGCCTAAAAATAACAAACATAAATTTTACTAAATAACACGGCCAAATTGGCAATTATTATTTATTTTTCCATATTCGGCCCCGAGTGGCCTTTATTGTGTACAATTTCATTTTTTCATTCTTTTAACTTCATTTTTAAAGCCAGTATTTTCCCCTTTGGTTACCTTTACGTGGTAACCAAAAAGTCTGCAAAGTTTCCCAAAATTCAGCTTGGGAAATAAATCAAATTAGGGTCAGTTGGAGGGTCATAATTCCTTGTTCTCGTTAATCTCCCCTCCAACGGACCAGCCGCGTGGCCAGCCCGAGTTGGGCACACGCTTTAAGATAGGGAGCTTCCAGAAATTTCTGGAAGCTCCAATAAAATCAAAGAAAGTCCGACAGACAAAGCAAACACCAGTGAGCTGTCAGATTGCTGTCAGCTCACTGGAACTTTCAAATTTTCATCAGTGTTTGTTTGAGATTCGGCCGAGAGCGGTCGCTTACCTCCCCCCCAATCTGAGTGTACTTCCCGTTGTGCCAGCGTTTTGGCCGGGAACAAAAGTACACTTTTCCCTTGCTAGGACGCGAGTTAGGGACCCCTTCTGACCCACACTGGTCAGAAGGGATGATCTAAGCAACACAGCAAACACCGCACGTTGAGGGCCAGATGAGCGCACTATGCTCGGCCGAAATACCACACCAGGAACGCACTTCTAGGGATTTTTAAGAGGCCTCTTTTTGGCCTAAAAACTTCACTTTTTGTGGCCTTCGGGCCTTGTTTAAAATTAACTGTGTCAACCAAGCCACGGCCTGAATGGCCTTAATTTTTGTAGGGGCGTACGCCCAAAATATTTTTGTGTATTGATGCTGTTTTTGGGGTTTTGATGAATTGGGATTTTGAGTGGGGACCCACCCCTAAGCTGAGATAGGAGGTCCCTTGGTCATGACCTCATATTAGAACTGAGTTAATTTAGGGACTGTTTTCCCCACAGCCGGCAATTAGGAATTGCCGGCCATATTCGCAAAAGTAGGCGCTAGTGAAGCTAACAATATTGTCTGTAATTATGCATTGTTGTCGTGAACTGTAATTGTGTGTGGTTCGGCTTATCCAAGAAAATCAGTAGGCATTAAAACTCAGAATCATTTTTTATCATTAATTATCAAGTTGTTTTAAAAGGGAACGGCCGAATTCCCTGTGTTAATTTAATTAATTTAAAGCTGTCCTTAGCGGAGATGTCTGTGTGATTTGCTTTTAGTAATAATTGCCTAAGCAATTATTACTCGTTCCGCTTGCAATTCAAATAACCAAAGTTTCTAAAATCCAACAAAAGTTTCTTTTATCAAAGTTATCAAAGTTCCAGGGTTTAAAGCAAAATACTGGAAGTTACAAATCAAATTCATTTCAGAATTAGGACCAAAATATGCATACTATAGGTAGGTAGGTCTCGCTAGGAAGTAGTTAGGATGTATTTTGTTTGTATAATTATCTGTGCCAATATTATTGTAATTTGTTGTGTGAATGAGACCCCCCAAATTTACGTAAGTGGCTGCCTGGGTAAACCCCTCATGGAGTGTGAGGTTCCAGAGCTAGCCTTCTTTTGTAAAGTGTGAATTAGTAATCAAAATTGTGTGAGTGCGAGGGTGAATGAGGGCATACCATGTAAACCCCCTTTGTCTGATAAGGGTATTGGGACTGCCAGAATGAATGAGTAAACTATTCAGATAGTAGGCAGGAAAGTGGGCCAAATTGAGTAGCAATTTGGACCCAAAATTAGGATAAATTATAAACTGTAATGTTAGTTGGTTGGATGTGTAATTGCTGTAAAAGTGCTAATTTTGGAGTGAAAGTCGTAGCAATGTATATAAGAAATAAAGGTGATTTTGGCGATTTAGGCAGGTTTGGCAGTCTAGGGTCACGGGGACCCCCAATTAGGTCTGCCAAACCTGCTGGATTTCCGGTCATCCGTGTAGGTTGCCCTGCGATTAGGGGACGGATGGGCCGCATTCACGGAATCCAGAATTAGCCAAATCAAGGCCAGCATCGAACAGTTTAAACTATTATGAAATTAATCCAAAACCTTAGTTTTAATTAGCGGAAGTTCCGATTAGCGGACTAGTAATTTAGTAGTTCTAGGTAGGAAAATGTTAGACTAGTTTTGTTGTGTTAATTAGCGGAAGTTCTTAAGGATTGGGAAAGAGTTAGCTCTACGATAGGGATATTAATGGTCTTGGCTTAAAAGTAGCATGGGTTCACGGTCGTTACCGTAATCATTTAACTTCCCATGTAAAAGGCCAAAAGATGAGCCAAATTAAAAGAAAAGAAGTAGACCCGTGCTGAGATTCGAACTCAGGTCTCTGGATTAACAGATCCAGTGCTCATCCATTTGAGCTACACGGGTTATAATTAGAACAAGTTTAAGCCAGCCTATATAAGGAAACAATTTAGCAACCCAGCGTGTGTGCATTTTAATTAATACATTAGAGGTGCTAATTACGTATATGCAGGAACAAACTTTAATTATGTTTTTCTCACTAATTACTTTACATTTTTTAGTGCTGTAAGCACAAAAAATGTACAGTTTTTCAAGCTCTACAAGAATATGTAATTTTTACTTAAATTCGTTTTCATCAAAATTTTGCTAATTTATATGCCAGTTTTGCACGAATGCAATTATGTGCTCGTGTGAAAGGGTGGTAGTTTGCGCGACTTCCACTCGGCTGGCTGCTGGGGTTGCCAGCACCGGATCGAATAGCGGTTCGGCACGTCCCCTGTTAGGGCACTAGGATAAGGGGTTGGTAGATTTAGAAGTAGACGTAGTTCGGTAGGTCGGTAGGTCGGTAAGTAGGGACTGCGTAGAATGGCTGCTGAGATAGTGAGTGAGTGAGTTTTTGCCTTTTTGCTTAAACCGACTAAAACTAATTACATGCAAAAACTCACCCACAGCCAGCCAGTAGTTTCTACTTTAAGTCTGTTATTTCAGTCCCAAATCTGCAAGTGAATAATTAATAAGGATCTTACATTAAAACACCAGGTAATCGTAAGTTAACATTAATACTACGTAGGCTTTAGTTAGTTAGCATAAGTAGGTAGGTAGGCATTAGTTAAGACAATTATTATAAGTATTTAGCAAGTGACCATCTTCCAATATCAATAATGCACCATAAATCGTCCAGTTTCGTACATGTAATTGATGTAATCTCTGGGTCACGGGAAATGAGCCCATTTCCCGTGACAAATCAACGAAATCAGGCCAGTCACAGGCCGAAAACGTTTATATTAGTCAGTATTATGGTTTTCTCTAAAGATTGTGCAAAATTTGGTCAGAATCAACGCAAATTACACCCAAAATGGCCCTAGAAGGCCGGTCTGTGCAAGGAAAGGACAAAAGCAAACGAAGTTTGAGTGTAGGTCGCTAACAGCACAGGTTTTGTACATTTCTCAAGAACATTTCGTCTAATTGCCAGTTCAGTCAGGCCCAGCCGGGCCCAAGGTGGAAACCTTACGAATCACTTCGTTCAGGCCGAAATTGCGGCAAGTTTAACTAAATTCTGATAATACAAGTTAGCAGAGGCCAGGAAGGCCCAATTGGTGACAGGAAGTTACCAGAAACGGTTAATATTGTCAAACAGGCAATAATCAGCAGTTTTTAGTCAATTCTCAAGTTACAAGTTCAAATGGGGCCCAAAATGCACATTTTGGGCCTGGAAAGCAAAGGAACGAGTAATGGTTGCTGGGTTCGATTCCCGCACCATAATCTTGTACTAATGGGTTTTAACCCATTTGATTCAGGTGCGGAGACGAAGCTACGCTGCTCTATCCGAATCTGATCTGCCCGTGGATCTTATCAGTCTTGTGTCTCTCAGATAGTCAGAGCCAGTAGTTTACCAGTGGACCGCAGAAGTCCGGATTAGTGAATCAGTAGTCAGTCAGTCAGATAATCAGGATCAGTCGATTTTGGAAGGTACATAGACGGCTTGTATTGCCGAGTAGCGGATTTAAGACAGAGACAGCGAGCGTAGCACCGCCTGATCAAAGTGGGAGGTTAAACCAGAAACTGCAAAGCCAAAAGCTTAACTCTTGAAAGAAGGACTAAAATTCTATTTCCTTATTTTTATCACATCATGTCATCAACTGTTTTCGTCATCAGTCTTAAGTCGGGAGGCGTTTCTCCCGTGTCTCTGGCCTAAGCGCCACCCCATCCTCATAGAAGAAGAAGAAGCCTTAGATTCATTGAACTGTGTAGTTGTTTAATTTTCATTAATCAGGAATAAGTAAGGCAGAACCAGGAAACTCCCCATTTTCTCTATTTCCTCAAAAAGCCAGTTCCGTATAGTAACCCTGTCTAGGTGTTGGAGCGGACCTTCGGGAAAGCAGTGTCCAACGATTCGGGGACTCACCCATAGACCGACCCCAGGTTTATCTCAGTTAATAATTGTTTGTTTGTAGTTTGCTGATTTGTAGTCTGATAATCCGTTTGTAAGGACGGATAAAGAGTCGCACAGCACAAGCATATAGGCGCACGAGAAAGCATATAGGTATTTGGTTAGTAGAGAGTTGAAGACAGTGTAATAGCTAGCATAATAGAGACAGAGAGTAATAAAAAGGAAGAAGAAGAGGTACCACTGAACCTTGTCCCTAACCAAACCTATAACTTGGGTAATATTATCCTAAATTAGGATAATATTAATAATAATCGAACGAGGGTAACTGGCAACTCTGGTACAGTAAATTGTATACTGTACTGAATTGTAATTGTATCTGTTTTGCACAGTTTGTAACGACCCCTGTTAGTAACGCATTTTGTATTGTAACTTGTAATCTTGCCAAAGCGTGTACCCATAATACTTGTAATCAGTTTAATAAATAGTTGGTGTGTCAGACCTAGAGTCTCAGAGTTTAACAGAGAGGCGCGATTGTCTCTGAAAGTCAGGCGCGTTAGCCTAAAGATTGGATCAGGACTACTCAAAGGTAAGTTCTGGTCAGGAAGCAGAAGACTCATCATCAATCCAGCGATCAAATCCAAGCAAGCGCTGACCCCTCTTGCTGATCGGCTGGAATCCAGTGCAACAAACGAACTCACGAAGAAGACCCCTACAAAGGTTGGCTGCAGGGAATCTCTGATTTTGGAACACCACCTTTCGGAGATCCGGTGCCTAAGTCTACTTTCCTAAGTGGACGTGCTGACCTTCCGTGTAATCAAGTGCAGAGCGGTTTCTGTCACTAGACCGGAGAGCAGAGCGATTTTTGACTCCGGAGCCTAGCAACTTCATTACATATTTTCAGCGCATATGGGCCCTTGATTAAACTTGTTCTGTTTGGTTATATCCAGAAACGTAATCATAAGCTATGTTGTGTTGCCATGTTGTGATCCTACAGCATGTATACATATGCTGTATATTGATCGAGATCTCTACTTGCATTTCTTGCTTTCAGTAAGAAAAAATTTATTTTTGGAAGTTTGTTGGGGGGTTTTTTGCAATTAATTTTTTTTAATTTTTTTGAGGTGTGTTTTTGTGGGGGGGTGGGGGGGGGGGGGGGTTTGTTTTAAAAAATTTTTGTTGGGGGAAAATTTTAAAAATATTTTAAAAGGTGATGTGTGGGGGGGGGGGGAAAAAAATATGATTTTATTTTTTAAAAAAAAAAAGGAGGGGGGGGGGGGGGGGGGTTAAAATAAAAAAATATATAAGAAAAAAAAAATATTTTATTTTGGGGATTTATTTAAAAAAAAAAAAAAAAAAAATAATGGGGGGGGGGGAGGGGGGGGGGTAAAAAAAAAAAAAAATATGGGGGGGGGGCTGTTGGCCGGCCAATTGGCCGTTGGCCGACCAACGACCAAAGTCCGGCCAAGCCAATTGGCTTGGCCGACGAAAAATGCGGCCAACACCAGGCTAAATGCGTTTTCGAAGCAGTGAACATAATTTTCAGCAAATTACAGACTTTGATCATTTTTCAAAACCTTGAGATTTAAGTAGACTAGTCCTTACTACTTTAGCCTTGCAACATGGGTCTTTTTCGAGACTACATGAGCGCAACATTAATTTCTTGTAGAGATGCACCGGGCCGGGTCCGAGGCCGAAGCCTGAAAACTGTGGGTCTATTTTAAGAGAATTTTCTTAAAAATTAAGATTTTGCTATAATTTCAAGTATATACCGACACAATTGCTAGTATTTTTCATTCAAATCGATGACTAATATAATAACATAACTAATAACTAATATAGTATCTACCAATTAAAACTTAATTTTGACTTTTAAAATTCCAAACTTTTGGCGAAAAATTGCCAAAAAAAGTACAAAATTTTGGTCCCGGTCGGCATTGGGCTGAACCACCGAGACTGACATTGGGACCCAAGTCCAGGTGCATCTCTAATTAAACGTATCAGTTAGCTTAAATTTTTAAACTTTTCGAAAACGTTTTGGTACTTTTTCGGCAACCTTCGGCAAGTTGGGTTAATTTCCATATTTCAGCAACCCATCTCAATACACTATTAGGTAAAGTATGTAGTTTGGAAGCTGTAAATCAAAGTTTGTTTTTAATTATTGACATTTTTTAATAAATTTAGTAACAACATAGTAATCGTATACAGCTCGAAAAATTTTGCGGGTATCTTGCGTGTATCAGTTGGCAGCGGGCCGCGGGGCGGGGCGGGGCGGGTACCAGCGTGCGGGTAGCGGGGCGGGGCGGGGCGGGTACCAGCGTGCGGGTAGCGGGGCGGGGCGGGCCGCCAAAATGGTACCCGCTTCCAACTCTGGACTATATGAGTGAAAATTTAAAATCTCAATACATAGGAGTCATCTTCCAGAATATTCTGTCGCTTGCGCAATGGTTTAAAATCAAGAATCACATGTTTTTGTTTGATGTTTTCTCCTATTCTTCAGCCATCCTTCGCTGCATTCTTACAATGGCTTGGCTATTAATCAGAACTAGCTCAAAAGCAAGCTTTCTTTTCACATTGCTGCATACCAGCTGTAAGAATCAAAGCTTTTGGAACATAGAGCAGATCATTACCGGTTCTGATTAGTAAGAAAATAAATCAGAAAGACTGGTTTAGCACATATACGTAATTTACGTTAGGAAACAGTTTTTCTAAAAATTCTACGTACAAATCATATACTCTCCATTTTAAAGCACAGAGGAAGTGCATTTATGTAAAAGTGTATATTTTGCGTGGAGTTTGCGTGCAAAACGGAGGGCTGAGCAAACATAAGAGACCTGCTGCGCTGAGGCGCAGCAGGAAAAAGGAAGCAGCCTATCGGTTCAAACCTATACCATACGATTGTTGGAAAAAAACCCGTTGATCGGAATGTCAGTGTGATATTTTAATTTAAGAGCAGAGTTGACGAGTGGGATTTTTTTCTAAGAGTCATCCCATCCCATCCCACTCGAAAATTTTTCTTTCCATCCCATCCCATTCCATCCCACTTGCTTATTGAAAATCAAAAATAATCCCATGTTATCCCACATCGGGGGAAACTTGAATACATATTCAGACAAGTATTTATATTTTATACGTCAATAATTGTTTTATTTAATGAATATATGTATGTATAAAGCCATTCTACTTATGTAATTAGTATTATGCACTGTTGTTTCATATGGTAACAACAAGTAATGTTTCACTGCAACATAGTTTCTTTCGAAAAATCTGAAAGACATATTAGAGGGTATGTACTAATGAGGAATTGACAAAATTCTTATCAAAGTTTAGTCAAGTTTTTAAAAATTTTGAACCAGTGTGCATTACAAATAATATCGTGTCCACCTTGAATCCAGCGAAATTTCAGAAGCATTCAAGAATTAAAATTAATCCGGCGCAAACCTTCCGTGCAAATCCCCCCTCCCCCCTAAAGATTTGCACCGTGACACCAGACCTGATTTTCGGAGTATAGTTTTAGGAAAAGGCCCTTTCTGGGAAAACTGTGGGTATTTATTTTCTGAAAAGAAATTGCCAGCTTTATCAATAACACTGACTACAATTCTGAATGATACTGACCTTGAGTTGAGGCCTGTTTATTTGCGTAAATGGATTGGGGATGGGGGTACTGAAGACTGGACCACTATAAGCTAACATATTTGAATCTAGAAATCTAGAATCTAGAAATTTCATGAAAATATGTAATCCAGATGTAATCTAGCATGCTCGGTGATTGTAATTCAATACCAAATTTTCTTAAATACTTAATTAATTTCTTAATTTGTTAATACTAAAATTTTCTTTTCTTGAATGAAACGTTTTCTTTAACTGCAGTTTTGAATAGGCAGATCGCAGAGTACCCTGATATATATCCGGATCATAGGTTTACACGGGGGGGTATGAGGGGGTCCAAGCCCCCCAACCCGGGCAAGGTACAAGCCCTATCGCCGCCAGGGGCAAGGGGTAAGAAAAACTTGGGCAAAGAGTAAGCAGAAATGGCCGGAAAAAATAGGTATTCGCACCAAAATTCCAAAACATTTCCGGCTTTGCCGGAATTTTTTACTGAAATTTCCTATTTTTTCCAAAAAAATCAAAATTGACATTTCTAAAAATTGGCAATTTTCTTCAATTTCTTTAAGCATTTTGAGTTTATATCAGTATTAGCGTTAATTTATGCTTATGGTACAAGCCCCCCTCGAAAATTCTGGTTCAAGGTTCAAGCTCCCTCAGAATTTTTTTGGGACACGCCCCCTCCCAGGATCAGACCCTATGTTAATGTATGATCCAGATATCCACCATTAAGGTAAAATGCGGATATGAAATAACAAGAATAAAAATGCTCCGATGGAGCATGAAAAATGCGATATAGGTGACACTAGGTTTTAAGCGCACAGAGGACTAGTTTTTAAACGTTAATATGGGAGGGAGGGTTAGGTTGCAAATGACAAGAGGACTAGGTTAAAAGCGCACTAATATGGACCAGCTTCGCGGAACAACCCATGTTCGCGAAAACTGCCAGACAGTCGCTGGGGGCAGTTCTTTAACAAATTTTAAATTTGCCAACATAACTCTGCAAGTATATATATATATATATATATATATATATATATATATATATATATATATATATATATATATATATTATATATATATATACATATATATATATATATATATATCTATATATATGTATGTATGTATGTATGTATGTATGTATGTATGTGTGTGTGTGTGTGTGTGTGTGTGTGTGTGTGTGTGTGTGTGTGTGTGTGTGTGTGTGTGTGTGTGTGTGTGTGTGTGTGTGTGTGTACATATATATATATATATATATATATATATATATATATATTTAGTTATGCTCGTTATACCACTTGCATAGTATATAATTACAATGAATAATAATACGTCAAGTGTTTTGCGCATCGACTCACTTAATACAGTATAAACTGAAAATTGACGTCATGCCCTGATCGTGCAGAAAAACACCTCACCTTGAGCTGCTTTGCCTATTTGGAATAGATTTTTCAAAAATTTTTTAAAAAATTTTAAATTCCTTACGCTTGCGTGGAAAGCTGTAGAATATAGAGCTTACTCCTATTGTATGCCACTTGTGGAGTGGAGCATGAGTGAACGCGAATATATATGGGTTGTTCAGCGAAGCTGGTCTATATTAGTGGGCTTATAACCTAGTCCTCTTATCATTTACAACCTGCCTGCCATTTCCAGAGCTTTCTCCAAAGTGAAATTCTTTTCCATCAACAGTCTCTCCCATACTTTTGGAATGGCAGTCTTTTCTACAATGTGAGCACGCAGAATCTAATCTTGTAAATAGCCGTAATCACAATCGCTGAGAAGATACCTAAGTCCCGCCACCCAGTTGTTCGCTGATTCCCCAGAAATTTGACCACGTTGTTTAAACTGATACCGTTTTGTTACCGTGTTGGTCAGAGGGTGGAAATTAGTTTCCGCAAGCTGGATAGCATCAGCTAAGGACAACTCCTCATTGTGTGACCCCGGCAACGCATAGAAGATCCTCTGGCCTTCTACATCCAGCAGGCTGACAAACAATGATACTGTAGGATGTTCATCAAAATTGGCTGCTATCGCTCCAGAGGCACAGGAATAGTTCTGTATAGTTGTTTTCCAGACCTCCACGAAGCTTCTGTATTTTCGCCAAGAGCTGAGAGGAAGGGTGGGGCGCGATTCCAAAGATTGGATTCTTTTCCAAAGTTCCTCGTCGCCAATGTTGTGTCGTGCCTACTAGTAAAGCACAAGTCTTTACTCCAGATTTTAAAGCCGAAACTGAGGCTCCATTGTCTCACTATATACTGCATGCGCATACCATAGTAATGACATTCTAGAGTAGAATGCGCTAATTGTGGAATCAAATCCCCTAGTCATTACATACACATTACATGCGGTATAAATATTGGTAGACAGCTAAAAGTGCAGCCCACTTCAACGGAGAATTTTATAGAAATGAAGGCAACAGAAGTTGTTGCAAAAATTTTTTAGACCGACTTCCTGTTTGTCAACGAAGAATCGATGCGGAAGCCTGGGTTCCTTGCATAGACAGGCGAAGAATGCATCTTCCATATGATTTGTATAAATGTCTAGATATAAAGGTCTGAGGTCCGAAAATCACAAGAATTGGTTTTTCAGTGCCCCTTCAGAAAAGAAAATAGAAGTGCAAGAATTAAGAATGTTGTTTACTTTTGCTAAAATTAGTGAAATGTAAGCTGTGAACGTATCCTTGAACGCTTCAATTAATAGCTGTCATGATAAGATATGAATGAACGCTGTCCAATAAATGTTATATAAATACGTTCAGGTACGTTCAGGTACTAAACGTAAACAAACTACTCATTCTTTAACTAAACACAGGCCTACGGGGTCACCGGCCGCCGGCAGGTCTCAAACACTAATAAGACGACCAACTGACCTGACGACATGATCATTAATCAAATCTGTGCTTATAACATAAGATTTATGTCCTTTTTACTGAACCAGCATACATGTGCTTGGGGGGTTTGGGGGGGGGGGTTAACCCCCACCCAGATTTGGAGCTCACCCCCCCCCAGACGGGTCCCTCACCCCCCCAGAATCCGGATTTTTCCGGTTTTTTGGGCAAAAAAACGGAAATTCCGGCATTCCGGCGGCCTTCGGCCACCGGCTCACCCACCCCCCCAGAATTTCCCCTCCTGCACATGTCTGGAACCAAGTGCCAATAAAACAAACTCAAACTCCATGAGTTCGATACAGCCACGTCGGAATTTTAGGAGAAAGGAAAACAAAGAAAATGAAAAGAATTCTTTAAATCAAGACAGAGAATAAAATTTGGCTTCAATTGTCTTTAATTTAAGGAAAAAACTCTCTTTACTTCGTAGTCTCTTTCTGCTTAACTGAAAGTAAGACTCAATGTGAGATTGACAGCTGCTACCCTTGTAACATATGCATTTATAAAATATGCCACATATATTAAAGCAGGGAGGAGTGCTTTTGCGAGAGGTCAATAGGTTGGGCCCCTTACGCAAGATTGACTGACAGCTGAAAATGTTTTGTATAAATCCATGTATCCTTGGTAGCTGAAAAGCTTTTGCTTTGCAGCATGGGGTCAATACCCAGCTCCAATTACTTGGGTTGGAGCTATGGTGTCACAGGCTACGATGGTTGTTAAAACATCACAGTTCTTGCTGCCGAGTCGATATTCAATGTCGTGTCCTTCCAGAGACACTGTTTTCGCCATGATATCCAGTGCAATGGCATGCGCAGGAAAAACTTCATCTTCGTATCTAACAGCAGGTTTCTAAAACGTGTACAAAAGTAAAGAAGTTAATTAGCATTTTCACACCTTTTACCACTTGCAAACGTTTTGACCTTATCTACATGTTTGTACACTTTTTCACTTTTATTAGTATCACGTATCACTAAAATCTCGTAAATTTTTTCACAATTTTTTCAGAAACGTAAAAAGGTTCAGATTCAACTTTACATTATCATTTAAATTAATCATAATCAGCAGCAGCTATGTTATGAAATTGTAAGCTCTTCTAAAATAAGATTTCTTAACTCCCTACTTTGCAGAAAATGTATTAAATTAGCTTTGCCAGAACATCCTTTTAGGACTTTTTAAACTAAAATAGCCACCTACAGTTGCAAGCTACATACGGGAACATGTCTGCTAGAGACCTTTACTTAGCGACTTTACTGTTCCCGAAAAGACGGGGCTGATAGCAGAAATGAGCTAAGTTTAAACTAGTTTCTCACTGTCACCGGGCACTTTGTGAAGAGACCAAAATTATTGGTCTTTACTCGAAAAGACTAATTTCGCAAAGAGACCACGACAAGTATGCAATTTAACAATGTCAAACGGTACTAATTGGATACTAGTAATTGGATACGTAAGATACAAATAAGGAGCATTGTAAAGTCCAGTTAAAAATTCTTACAATAAAGATATCCAAGAAAATAAATGCTGCGTTAGGGAAATGTTTCCGGGGGAAACAATTTCTCTAGTGAAATTTTTCCTCGGGGAAAATTTTCCGGGCGGGAGAGGAAGATTTCACGGGAGAAAATTTTCCCTGTGACACCGGCATGTTTTCCAATAATCTTTGAAAATACCTGAATCATCGTTTTGTTTCCTCACCCACTGCAAAGAACATATGCAAAAACAGTGTCGTATCCTACTCGCATTAACGACCAAATCTCTATTTGTAGTAGCCAGAATGAATTGAGTTCCTGCTATGCAACAGTTTATATATCACTCACGCGTGTTCTAACATAGAATACAATACAATGCAAGATCAAATCTTGCTAACACAGTTACAACATTCCACCTTGTTAACTAACCTATGATAACTATGTTGTCTTCATCTTCACCATGCTCAGTGTTCTTGGCTTCTTCGTACTCCACCATGTTAGTCCTTCCCGCCGGAACTCCAAACGGGCAGACTCTTCGAAAATGGCCTATACCACCGCACTGATTGCACTTTGCCCTTTCTGGTCTGGTTGAAAATCTGGTCGACCTTGTATCCCGGAACAACTTCGGCAACTTTCATCATCAGAAGTCCCACTTCTCTTTTTTTGTCTCGAGCATCGAGCATCAGGCTGACCCCTCGGTTTTCGCCCAGACTGCACATGCCCTGTGGAAACCCCACCTTGCATAGCTTTGGAATTTCCCGAGGCTGTCTCCACCTGTCGAGCAACTTCCGAGGCCTTTTCTAGGGTTAAGTTCTTTTCCATCAGGAGCCCTTCGCAGATTCTGGAGGAGGACGTTTTCAACGATCTGATCCTGTATTTCTCCAAAATCGCAATCGGTCAGCGAGGCACGAAGTTCAGCGACCCATGCATACACTATCTCGCCCGGTAATTTAGCTCGCTGTTTGAAAAAGTAACGGCTAACGGTATTGGTGAGAGGGTTGAATTGACGTTCTGCCATCTCTGTTGCTTGATCCAGAGTCAAGCCGTCGTCATCAGAAAAAGGGAGATTATAAAAGATTTTCTGGCCTCAATTCCTAGAAGGCTGATGAATAGAGCAACCTGCGATGCTTAGCAAAGTTTTGAGCCATTGCAGTTTCGCATCGCTGGTTTGCAGACCTACCAGGATATAGGGGTTTACCAGGAGTAGCCAGAAAAGGCTGAGGCGTGCGACCAAAAGCAGGTAGCATTGATACAGTTTCCCTCGTCGCTGAAAAGTATTGTATCCTACTCGTAGTAACATCGGATACGCTGGAAACAAGCGACGCAAAACTACCTGTGTGCTTCGGGTGCTATGGCTCGAAACCTCTTTGAGCATCGCAAGGTTGCTCTATTCATCAGCCTTCTTGGAATTGAGGGCCAGCGAATCTATTATAACCTCCCTTCTTGTGATGACGACGGCTTGACTCTGGATCAAGCAACAGAGATGGCAGAACGTCAATTCAACCCTCTTACCAATACCGTTACCAGCCGTTACCTTTTCAAACAGCGAGCTCAACTACCGGGTGAGACAGTGTATGCATGGGTCGTTGAACTTCGTGCCTGGAACTTCTTATATTACAACCAACTCTTTAACCAGAGTGAATTGAGTTCCTGTTATGCAGCTACTTATCTATCACACACGCGTGTTCTTACTTGGAATGCAATACATGGCAAGATCAAATCTTGCTAACACCGATACCACAAACAGTAAGTAGAAAACTGAAATAGGTTTCAAAATTGAGCTGTGAATTGATCCTTGGTTATTGCGGTGCCTGTCTTACGTCTTAGCCTCTACACTGGACGAACCGTATTGCTTGGACATCTTAATTGAGTCACTACTCACGGTTTGCAAAATAATAGTAGGCTGTCTGAGACTAGCTTGGGTCTTTGTCTGGTTTTTGTGTGCTGAATGTCGGGGCTGAAGGCTCACGGACCGAGCCGGACCGCTGGTCGATTGTCCGGAATGCGATCAGTCTTAACAAATTTAAGCAATGAGCATACTGTATCAAGCTCAATCTTTTGATTTTAAACAATTTTGGGGTTTGTCGTACAGCTTTGTTCATGTTAGAGATGACACTGGTTTCCTTAGCTAGATATAGCAGCGAAAATATGAATTAAATGTAAGAAATATAATATATTAGTTAAACTCGGGTTTTACTATCTATCTATCTATCTATCAAAGCTACCATTGGTAGTTGCACTATGACTGATGCTCGCTATGGGCTGATTATTGATGTTAAACTTAGAGACAACTGATTCGCAGTTTTGGTAATGTTACACGATTCTGAAACAAAATCCCAGACAAAGCTCATAAAGCTCAACTGCTTATGGCAAAAGTTTAGAGTGCATAACGTTTACGTTGTAGCATTACAAATAATTAAAACGACATTTTCAATTGTTTTAAAAATTCAAATATTTGCCAATGAAGGTCTCTGTATGCGCTGTTTGGCCGGTATGCATCGTTAATAAGGCTTTGTATGTCATTAGTTAGCATTTCAGAGTGTGCTTCAGGTGTCAAAGAGCAATTTGAGGTGAACATTGGTAGAAAGTAATAAACTTCATCACTGCTTACATTGTGGATTTTTATTCCGCCGGAGGCGGAATCTTTGTAATGGGTCGACCCTCTGCGCAATGGAAATGTAGAAATGTGAATTGGATAGTTCCTATGAAATATGTGTAATCCCAGTACTGAGTTAGATGATTTATAGGATTCAATCTAAAGAATTGGAACTAACTGCCATGAACTAATTATGACTGCATACTATAAATTGATTAAAATTAAATTTAAAAAGAAAGCATGGTTGAAAATGAAGTTTGTAACAAGCCCCTCCGGATGGGATCGAAATTACAGCTGCTGGTACAAGTGATACAAATATTCAAATTAGATTATGCAAATTAGGTTACAGCAAGTTCAATTCATTTTGCAATTGTTGCATTCGCGTTTAGCGAAGTTGTTTGTCGTATGCGTCCGGGTAAATGTAACAGCGAAAAGTATTAGAAAAGTTGTAATTGCTGATCAGTTGACTTATCTTTGTTTTATTATTCAGGTAAGCTAACATTGATAAATAGCAATAACTGGTTTCGGAAAGTAGTGCGTAAACAGTAGTTTAGTTTCTTGTCCTCTAATGTTTATTCGTGTGCAGTGGACACATTTTGAAGTTGAATGATTACTTGTTTTGATAAAAATTGATCTTTAGTTTCATACCTGATACATAAATGAAATGCACTTGCTATCACACAAATTTTATACCTACATAAGCTTAAACTAAACTAGACACTATCTTGGATATGAATCTGGGACTTGGAACTAGAAAAATCCTAAACTGGTTCAGTCAAGAACGTAGTCACACACACGTTCCACACCTTTTCTGCTTTTCATTTTTTAAAAATTGCTTCGCTAACTTCCATTACCATTATTTGTTGACCTCAAATGGCATAAATTCAACCATTTAAGTCACACGCATCTTCAACAATACTACTTCTTCTTTCATCCACCCTCGTCTACATCCTATTTTAAAATTTACGTATATAAACATTTGCTCCTTCTCCTATAAACTCTATCAAGCAAAAGCATCAGATTTGCATCTTTGACCGTCAGCAAATACCTTAGGCATTAATCTCCACATATGCACTTTCCTTACAACTACCTCATAGAAAAACCACATAGAGGATACATCTATCACTGCACTATCACTACAAAAGCACTTACATGCTATAACACCGGGTAAGGAATGCTTCCCCTTTTAGGGGTTACTTGTTTACAATTTTATAAACCTTTGTACCCTATTCCCCATTATGCCGTAAATTTTTTACAAATCTTTACATGTAAATTAACAACCTTATTCACACAGGCGATTCTGTGGCTCCAGGACTGCACGGACCATATTGTTTTCATCCTTTTTCATGTAAAAAACTTTGGTTGCCTCCGGAGCCCTTTCATGACTTTGCAATACGAGGAAACTGTGCACGTACAGCTTTGTTGAGCAAATCCATGCCAGAGTCCCTTGTGCAAATAGTGGGCATCAGCAGGTAGGGATTCAAGGTTAGCATCTGCAACATTCGTGAACTCTTGCAGATGGCGGCAGTGATACTCTAAACGACTGATGGACAGGTCGACAGCAAATTTTGGCTTTATGATCACATCTGCACTACGGTTGTTTCTCCTAACGCACACGGCCAGTAAGATGTTAAAAACGTCTTGAAAGTACTAACCGAGTTTGCACTCGCCGGATGTGCTTCAGCTAACAAAGCACGGAGACCTTGCCAGTCATCATCATTTTCGTCTGTGATCTTGTCAATGTCCAGCCAGCCATGATTTTCTGGGTGGCATGGCTCGTACATCTCCAGCGTTTTATGCAGAAAGACCGGGCAAGATTTTTAGCAAAAACATTTTCGGCAAAATTCGGGCCTTACCCGATTCGAAACTACAGGCCACATTGCTTGTATTGTAAAGTCCCTATCTCAGACACTACTGGCAAAAGAAGCCACTTAAGCACAGCACGTCACCTACTAAAACAGAAAATGAAAGTGGTTTAGACTAAAAACATGTTAGCCACCAAAATAAATATACATTGCAGGAGCAATATCCGATACGGTGCAGTCGCTGTTGTCACCTAAGTCTTATTTGACAAAGGCGTGGATAGTTAATTCAGTTTCAGAAAATACTTAGATCTTAGCATACGATTGAGATATTGAGGATATCCTTCATGACTGCGAACGCAACTGTGTTGAAGATCTTTGCGACATTTACGGATCTTCTCTCAATTAGCACGGAATAAGACTTTGAATTAAGGTATGCTTAGGTACGTTAGCTGGGGGATCTTCCACAGTTATTATTTTAATTGAACGTTATTAGCCAAACCATAAGCATTTTGTCAACAATTTTCTCCGGAAGGGCCGCAGGGAGCGGTTAGAAACTGTAAACAATTTCTTTTACATAATAGGCGGCGTTTACCTCTGCACTACGGTTGTTTCTCCGAACTGCACACGGCCAGTAAGATGTGAAAAATGTCTTGAAAGTACTAACCGAGTTTGTAGTCGCGGGTAGTGCTTCAGGTAACAAAGCACGGAGACCTTGCCAGTCGTGAAGGTTTTCGTCTGTGATCTTGTCAAAGTCCAGTCAGCCATGATTTTCTGGGTGGCATGGCTCGTACCATATCTCCAGCGTTTTATGCAGAAAGACCGGGCAAAAGTTTTAGCAAAAACATTTTCGGCAAAATTCGGGGTTTACCCGATTCGAAACTAGAGGCCACATTGCTTGTACTGTAAAATCCCTATCTCAGACACTACTGGCATAAGAAGCCACTTAATTACAGCACGTTTAATACAATACTAAAGATATAGATTTTTGATAGCTATAATCAAGAGTACGTAATACATAAGAGTATGACAGCAGGCATACTCTATGTATTATAAGGCTGTTACATCCGAATATTATAAGGCTGTTACATCCGATGCGCGCTATCGGCCTACCCCCCCCCATAAAATGTCAAAAAATTCGCCCGCTATGTTTACATGCAACAGACGCACGTTGAACCAACTGACTAGTTGTGTTTTCGTTCTAAAGCGTGCAAGCATAGCGCTCTAATTTGCTTTGATAAGGGGGGGTCTGATTTAGGGGGGGGGGTAAGCCGATAGCGTGCAGAAGATGTAGCGAGCTGATAATACATAGTGTATGACGCTTGTCATACTCTTATGTATTATGTACTCTTGCTATAATGAATTCCTTTTATCGAATATGGCTGGTCAATGAATAAAATTATGTATCAAATCTCTTCAAAGTTTATATTTTCATTCTTCTTGGTAATATGCGAGACCCTATACTATATATGGCGGGTTTGCGGAGATAAGAGGTGCTATCTCTAGCAACCGCTAATTTTACGTGATTTATATTATACGAGTATCTTGTATTGAAACAGCCGGAGACGGTGGCTTACGGGCCGGATTTTTCGCTACTTGCCCGGCTCGAGGTCCGTGCTGTCAGGACCAAACCTGGCTTGGTACATGTAGTGAACTGACGGAAAGCTGATTGTGTGCTTTGCTGGCTTCGGCTTAACGTCTTTACTAAGAAAGAAAGTCGTGTGGAGCTTTGTCTTAAAGTCTTGTATTGGTTCTTGTTGAAACTTTAGCAGGTAGATGGTAGCTAGGTTCCAAATATAGTTCAACTGATAGAAGCGGACAACGTGAATGCATATCCATTCAATACAAATATGCCAATTGCCAACATTGTCGTAATTATCATCTCACTGAAATTTTCTCACTCCTCTCACTAAGGACTTTCCGTTATAGTATTACAGCATGAACGAGCATTTGCAAGATTGTTAAATGATATTTTGTCTGCAACAATTACAGTCTTGATGACACACGCATATTGTAATGAATTATTCTTAAATTTGTGCATTGTTAACACTTGAAAGGTAACTACCGGCTTTTTAATTTATTCTGCATTATAAAATGAAACTTCAATAACAAACTGTTAATGTTTTTTTACGATTTCACTTATTTTGGAAATATATGTCTACTATCCTCAATTTAACTGAAAATAACTGCTTTTAATAGTCGAAGCAACACAACACTCACTGCCTCGCCGGAGATTTAACACAAGAATGTCTGTTTTTAACTTATATCCATATATATTGAGAATTTATATAATAAAATAAAATAAATATTAAATATTATATTACTAAATATTATATTATATATATTGTGAATTTTTAGCGCTTCTGTATGCAAAATACGTCAAAATACCATTTTTTATCTCATGTTTCCAAACAAATATTCCCCCCCTGAGTATTTGAATTTTCATGTTACAATGCAGATCAAAGTGGAAAACTGGTATTTGACTTTCAAGTGTTAATAATGCACAAATTGAATAATAACTTAATGGACTTGTTCCATCACGACTATAATAGGATTAAGCAAAGTGTCATTTAAAAATCTCACTAATCTTCGTTCGTGAGATTATAAACTAAATGGAAAAATCATATATGTCTAATTGATTAATAATAAAATTTCAATATTCAAAACATTTTAAATTTTTGCGTTATTTAAAGACGGGAACCAAGTGCAACCAAAACAGCCAAGTCACTCATCGCAAAAAATCACCATAAAACCCGCAGTTTCTGGAATAAAGTATCAGTTTATCAGCAATGCGGCAGCAGGAAGTTTGACCGTTTCCCGGCAGATGCACCAAAAAAATGAAAGCGCACGGTGAACTATCAGATAATGGAAGCTAACAATTTAATTGTTAGACAGGTAAATATTAGCAGAATCATTAGCAACCACTGTTTTTAGTCACCCACAAGTCAGCTAACTAACTAGCTGTTTGGAACACGCCAGTCCTCCAGCTTCCTAGAACGAAACTGTTCTGAAATTCACTGGCCATAGCCTTGGCGGCTTTTTGCTTTTTAGTATTCTTCGTACTGGATGAAGTCTCACCAAATAATTAAAAACATCACTGTTTGCTCCTTCCTCTTAGAATCGTGTACAAATACACTTAGAATAAGTACCTTACACTTAATATGCACAAATCGTTGTGCATTAAAATATTGCGCGAAACGTTGTTTCATTTTGAATATAGGAGGGCAAGCGCTGCACAGTCTGTTCATGTGCATTGTGAATGCGTGGTAGGGCCGCGGCTGAAAGCTGAAGGACCGAGCCGGGCCGATGGTCGATTGACCGGCCTGCTATCAGTCTTCAAATTTAAGTAATAAAAATACAGTCTCAAGCTGACTGTGTTTGCTATGGATTTTAAACAATTTTGGGGTTAGTCTAATAATTTTGTTCATGTTGGAGATGACACTGGTTTCATTAGTTAGATATAGCTGTAAAAATATGACTTAAATGTAACATATATAATATATTAGTTTAATTCAGGTTTTGCGGCTATCAAAGTTATCAAAACTTTTAAAATTGGTAGTTGCACTGTGACTATGCTCGCTATGGGTTGAGTATTAAAGTTAAACTTACAAACAACTGATTCGCGGTTTTGGTAATGTTGCACGATTCTGAAACAAAATTTCCCAGTCAAAGCTCGTAAAGCTCAACTGCTTATGCAAAAGTTTAGAGTGCATAATTCAAATGCAACCCTGAATTAGTCGATTCAACTTACGTTGTAGCATTATATACGAATAAATAAAACCACATTTTCAATTCTTTATATAATTTTACATTTTTAAAAAATCAAATATTTCGCAGGAGCTTTCAAAATGTTCATGGACTGCCCGTGAAAGGTTTCTCATGGGCCCAGCCGGGCCGTAAAAATTTATGGAGGTATTATATTGCAAAGATCTACTCCCGCATCAGCTGAAGCAACTCACCCTTGCGAAGCTACCACCTGCCGATCTGACGATTTGGACAGATGGTGTGAAAGATGCCAATCAGGCCGGAGGTTACGGTGCAGTTGTGTATGAAGGGAGCCGAAGTACGCTAATGCACAAAATTACTGTCCCTGCCGGTCCCCTGTGCTCCAGCTTCAGAGCGGAGCAGATCGCTTTCAGGGAGGCTCTCAGCTGGGCGAAAGATCACTTTGTTGCTGATGTGGCTGGTGCTGCAGTTGCAGCAGCAACCGAGGACGGAGACCTCTTCAGAGATTCCAGGGTATGTACTGACTCGCTGTCCCTTGCCGGTAATCTCAAAGCTGGCTGCCAATCCGCGACGGCCATCAGTATATGGAAGCTACTGGCAAATCTGGAGAAGATTGGGGTCCATGTCACGGTTCAGTGGACTTCCAGTCACATCGATGTTGCTGGCAACGAAGCAGCTGACACTGCTGCTAAATTGGGAACTGAAATGGAACAGGAAAATGTGGAGTTGGACTACACCACCACCAAAGCCGCCGTTAAAAGATATATCCGAGAAGAATGCATGCAGCTTTGGAAGCCCGACGACACAAATGGAACATTTGAAGGGAATAAACCTGTCTCGCTGGAACTGGAACAAGGTCTTAGTAGGAAGGAGCGGGTCACTCCCTCCTGCTGGCCATGCAGAGAAGCAGAGGCACAGGATGGGTATCTCCGCCTGCCCCGACTGTTCAGCTCCAGAGGAAGACCTGTCCCACCTATTACTCCACTGTCCTGCTCACAGGGCCGCCAGCCGACTGCACTTTCGGTCCCGGCCCAGGCTTGACATTCTTTCGAGGGGTCTCTCCAGGGCCCTTGCCTATCTCTGGGATGTGGGCCGACTCTAGTTGGTCCAACCGCATTGAGCCTGCTCACAACGGTCCAGCAAGATGAAGAAGAAGAAGAAGATGCCAATAAGTGGAGGTCAAAAATGGCCATTACGAAATCAGTTTTTTCAAATATTCTGCCAAATATTGCAGCTTAATTACACATTTCATCAAGAGTACATAAATATAAGAGTATGCCACTAGGCAAGCTCTATGTTATCAGAGCAAAAACTATGCTCTGCACGCTAACGGCCCACCCCCCCCTCCGCAAATCAGACGCATCACTTCAAAGAATTTTATGTTTATGTTCTGTATGTTCTGTTATGCTATGTTTATGTTCTAAAGCTCAAAGCAGGCACAAAATTCGCTTGCTGCTTGTGTTTTCGAGCTTAAGGGTAAGCTTCACAGTGTAAGGGACATTTTTCTCCTTAATTTAATACGCAGAAGTTTTAGAATATTTTTTGTAGCTAATCTGTGCTTAGTTATTCTTTTCACTTAAAGATTCACACATTTCGCAAATTGTTTGCAACTACTTGCTTTGCTTCTGCAAATGTTTGACTTTTATTTTGACCCTAAATGCTTTTGTAGTTACAGACAGTAAATTCAAGGAAACAGGTCTTAAAGTGGCGGGCGAAAACACTTGATTTTGTTCAATTAGACATGAATTTTACACGAAACACAGTAAAGAATAACAAGATCACCCCTAAAAGGGGAATATTCCGTCCTTAAGCCATTAGATATAATTATTGTGGCTATTGTGGTGTCAGTCTCACGGCTTAACCACTACACTAGGCCGACCTATAACTGAATCACGATTCGCGAATTGTTCAATAAAAATACGCTGACTGAGGTTAGGTTGGATATAGTTTCACTTTGATCGTGGAACGTCGTGGAGGAGGTTGTCGCCAACAGACCTCTGCTAATTGTAGTCTGATTTGATTTCAATTTCGACTTATATTGTACTGTATCAGCTTTGTGTGAACCGAAATTTCACTAATCGATAATAGCAGCGGAGGATTCCAGAAACAAATAACGCTACGGCGTATGTTTAAATTTCAAACCATTTATTTACTAAAATTTGTTGAAACTTCTGCAACAGATTTAGTTTTTATTCTTCTAATAGCTAAAGGGCTATCTGCAGCACATTTATTTACTTCTAAAAAATAAACATACTAGGCCGTGTGTTAAAGATAGGAGAAAGATCAGAGCATGACAAAGGCATACATGCATTTCATACAACAACACCGGGGAAGATATTCCGCTCCAGCGGAATAAAAAACCTGTTCTAGGTTCAGACAGTTGGAAACGTGAGTTGTGCTCGAAATATGAATTTTATTAAAGTAAAAACTAAAAGCTCTTTCGGAGATTCTGTCCACCAAGTTGAGAATACAAAGAGAATGCTTTTTAGGGCTTTAGAATAGCTTTAGGGCTTTAGAGCGGTGATTTTGTGTTTTTGGACGCTTTTCATCAATGGCGCGACTTGCGCGTCTATCAAAATGTTCAGTACAAAGGAACTACGCCAATTCTGGATATCTCGTATGTGTAGTACGTATCTTTCCGCGCGTACGAATACACTCAGTGCTCCTGTTTCCGCTTGACGCGTGCGAGTCCAGTGTATACGCTGGCGTAGATTCCGAACGCCTGTCGTGTACAAAGACGCTAATTCCGCACGTGTCATTCATGTTTGCACGCACATTCCGATGCGATTTAAACGTTGCAGTCATCTGAAAACGTACATTCCATTCGTAATGCATCTGACGTTTCGCTTATGCCAGTACGCAGAGCGCGCACGTTCTCATTATGTATATGTAAGCCAGTACGCTGAAAGAAAACGTACGTATTAAGTACTAATATAGTGACCCCACTTGTACGCTCAAGAGGCACGTCATCATGAGTCCTTGTCCTTTGTACGAAAAATCCATGTGTTAATGGAATACAATGTACGCCTTATGTATTAAAGTAATATGTTGCTTGCCCTTTGTTAGTACCTCTAAACTGATTGTTCTTGTCGGGTGAAAAGATTGATAGAAACAACGTTATTACATGTTTGCCAGTCATGAAATTGAAGCTATTGATAATTTCAGTGATATTAAAATGATTTATCCTTTTTGATAAGTTTTGCACTAGATTACAAAAGAGGAGATGGCAAGATAAACACCGTTGGGGTCTTAGTTCCTCTGAGTTCCTTCTTTTATAAAAGCTGATCGAAATATAACTTTACTCATTTGAACCAAAACTTCGGTAAGTCCTCACTTCTGTTTGCAAATATACTTTTTCCACGATGAGTGCCTTTAGTGTAACAACTTACATAATTTGCAATCTAAGTCGGCTGGCTTCAAACACTACTTCCAGCAGGGTAATAAATCTTTCATTGAACTTGAAGATAGTAATTAAATTGGAATCTAGCATTACCTCAATAATGACTACCCTAGTTATGTTGCAAATTACATTTATGTGAGCAATTCTGTAAATTAAGTGGCATCAATTGTTATCAGAACTGTATCTGTGCACTACCAACCCCAACGAATGTGTAGTAAAAAACTTCAAAAGGTTTAACCGAAGATATGCACGTAATTAAACGAGGTTAACAGTCAATTTAACTTCACTGCTTAAACACCTGAAATAAAATTTATACTTGTTAAAAATGCAACTTATTCTGTACGAAAAGGCCCTTTTAGTAAAGTTTTCATCTCAAAATACTGGCAACGGAACTGAATACGCTTATTGTAGGATTTATTGAAGCAGCGAAAATAGACATTAATGTTAATATCAAAGTTAGTACCGGAAAAATAACTTGTAACGTTGTATGTCACGATTCCTATTCTCGAGATAGAGACGTATATACGCTTTCAGCCAGTCTGTCTGTGTATTAGCAGCTTACGTACGTACTGTCTTACCTTGCGTCCTAAACAGAGCTTGACGTAGTATTGCATCTTACACAAAGCTTACAAATGCGTAGTACACTCATACGCCTTTTCCAATCTTACGTGGACAATGTCTTACAATTCCGCTCGCCATAAATGCTAGCGTACGCTCTTTCCTAGCGTACTCCATTTGTTAGTACGCTGTTTCCCTTACGTATGTACTCGTTAAGACGATAACGAAGATTCCGCTCGTCTTCGTAAAACGTAGACGTATAATTCCAAGGCGTATTCTCAACCCCAGCACGATTTATCCAGAATTGGCGTAGTTCCCCGGTACTGAACATTTTGATAGAGGCATTGACCAAAGCCACCTGTCCTGACTCCCTATTTTTCACTCAGGATATTGATAGTCCTCAATTGTATACTCGGGACAGCTGGTTGCCATTTGTTAAGCTGTGGGAATTGAATGTGTGAGTTGACGAAATTAATTGCTATTATCTTGTGACAAGGGAAGTTCTGGCTTTGATCTTTGATCAATAGTGAGTTGTTTGAGTGTAAGAAATTAATACTGGATCCTGTTTTGACTATCCCAACCAATGTCATTTGGATAATTATGTAACTTTTTGTCTGGTTTCTGTGGTTCCCTGTTATCCCCAGCTGAGGACAACAAAATGGCTCTCACATACCTGATCCAAATGTGGTCTATACGGGTGTCACTTCACGAACCTCCTTTGGTGCCCTTACTGTCCGGATGTTTGGCAGGACGTTGTGCTAGCTCGACATACTGGACCTCCTGCAGCTTCTAGCCGGTGACGCTGGAAGAAATCTGGGATTAGTTTGACCCTGTGCCACCTTCTGTCGTAATGTGTCATGTGTACGGAATGTCATCTTTGAGTCCACCTTTACCGAAATGCGACCATACCCCAAAGAGCTCCCTAAGAAAAAATCCACAAAATAAACCCCCAAGACTCGACGCAAATGCTCTGAAAGGGACTTGCAGGAAGTTGTTTTTTGAGAAATGTTTTGGCCACCTCCAAATTTGCTCATTTTTACTCATTTAGTTGTCGCCATAGGTCCGCAAAACAAAAGGAGTGCATTTTGCGAAATATTGCTCCTTTCAGTTCCCAGAGTCTTTCAAAGGACCTCGATATGTGTTTAGTGTGAAAACGCTAACAGACTAAAAGATCTGTCCAAAAAACGTCACTGCTTGAAAGATTCAGCTCTGCAATTTTGAAGTCAAATTACTCAATAACCGTAAGAGATCCTACATTAATTTGAAGGACTCGTTAAGATATCCCATTCAGACAACAATATATACGAAATCGGAGACGGTCGAATAAACAGACAAAAGTGGGTCCCTAACTGATAATGAATTAATGCTCTTTTACCACTTTTACTGTTCGTCTATTAACCTATTATTTCTGTTATTGTGAGCTCTCCGATAAGAATTTTCAGCTAGTGATCCTTAACTTATTTGTGATTAGTTCTAAAGTTCTGAATTCTTGCAATTCTAAATTGTTTTTATCTTATAGGGTTCAGTTACCGGACAATTCGAAGACTGACAAGGTAGTGTCAGAATGGAGCACGTGAAACCTGATCGCTATGTGTACACAGAGTTAACGCATCAGGGGCAGCCCACCCAGCATTTCGCTGAGGTGGGACACATAGCTGTTAATGAAGCCTCTGTGGTATCACAGATCGCCACTGCGACCAATGGGTCACCAGGAGCCAACATCGTTTCCTATCGTGCCCGATATGAAACCGAAGAGACGGTCCAACGCAATTCACGGTAATGGTTCTGAACGGTGCAGCCGAAATTACTGTCGACGGAAAGTTGATCGGAAGGCTCAAGCGCAATGCTATCTTTCAACTTAGTAGTGGCTCTAACGTGATAATTAGAAATTCCTCACAAAGCAAGGTCACAATTGCAATTTTCTTCACTTAGTAAGTAAGTTCTTCACTCAGTTTTAGTTAGGCGGGGCTTGGCCTCTTTTGCTAACTCTAAGAATAGCGACTGGAATATTATTTGGAATATCGCTTTGCTAAACTGAATTTTCTAGAAATTTCATGAAAATATATAATCCAGATGTAATCTAGCATGCTCGGTGATTGCAATTCAATACCAAATTTTCTCAAATACTTAACTAATTTCTTAATTTTGTTAATACTAAACTTTTCTTATTCTTGAATGAAACATAGTCTTTAACTGCAGTTTTGAATAGGCAGATCGCAGAGTACCCTGATATATATCCGGATCATAGGTTAACACGGGGGTCCAAGCCCCCCACCCCCAACCCGGGCAAG
>JASAND010030801.1:0-67268 GCA_030248195.1 Trissonchulus latispiculum
AGCACCTTTAAGCAACCCTCCATTAGAAGTCCCTATGCCTGGTCAATTCCCGCTCATCATCCCATTCCTTCTCAGTATCCAGATGCCGTCCGATCCTCCGCTCGAGCTGCCAGTACTACCGTGATCTGCTCAGCAGTCCAATCAGCAACCCAGGAAGAACATTGTACGGAAGAAAATTTATTGATTCAGCTCAATCATTTTTGTCAATCAAATCCGAAGCCGAAGTCCGAGAACAACAGATTGATTGATTCAACTTTCGGCCTTCAATGAATATCTCACGGTTAGGCAATGATTTGTCCTTGAACTAGAATCATATTGTTTGTTATTGTATTATAGATTACAACGGCTCCAGCTTCTTCCTCGGACCGAGTGTTGTAGAACTTACTTCTGATACGCTCAGGTCGGTCCAAGATCCTTCTTAAACTGATTGATATTATCCAGCGGGAGGAATCTACTGCTGTAAGTGGAAAACCTTTGATGCTTGCAACTGCTACGTGACGGAAGGAGTAGTTTACCAGCAGCATCGCAGCAAGATTTCAGTGGAATTGTTTTAGGAGTTACAACGCACTGTGATCATGGTCAAGGAAAATTGTGCTTTAACAGATCAGAAGTTTCCTCACATTGGAGATTGCATCCAATCAGTAGTGTGAATTCCTGGAATGGAGAAAAATTCCAGGTCAAATGTTGGGTACGAACTGGATCTGTATTGAAGGATCTGACGCCCTTGGCCATGACGTACAAAAATGGATCTACCGCTCAGGACTACAAACACGAAAATAGGTTATTTTTCTTTTCTGAGAAGAGAGAGTGCCATTTAAGATGCTCTCACTAAAAGCCTCCGATTCTAAAGCACGCGCGGTTAAAACGATAAGCTCAAGGTAGCAGAATTGGTCGACGAGAAAAAGAAACGACAGAAAATCCATGGATGGATGGGCTAACGATAATGGAGTGGTATCTATTGACCTTTTGGGCCTCATCTTGAAGGCTATGGAATTTCGGATGTAAAAATATGCCGTTTGCATTTGGTCAAACAATGCATTCTATCTGCATGCTTCCAGAAAAACCCTAAGATCTCGGGCCTTGACAGTTTTTGAACATTATAAATTCAAAATTGCATAAATCCAAAAACTTAAAAAGTGAATAAGCATTAGGTTAATTACTACATTTTATTTTAAATTTGAATTACTTTTATTCAGCCGTTAGTGAATGACA
The DNA here is from genome assembly GCA_030248195.1 of Trissonchulus latispiculum. Classification (NCBI taxonomy): domain Eukaryota; kingdom Metazoa; phylum Nematoda; class Enoplea; order Enoplida; family Ironidae; genus Trissonchulus; species Trissonchulus latispiculum. The sequence continues at coordinate 1,213 of JASAND010030801.1, forward strand.
GTTTAGAAAGTTTGAACTTATCTGATATGTAAGTAGCAAACCAAGTACTAGATTCTTCAAATTCCGCACATTACTAGTATTTAGCACCAACTACCATTCCTAAAAGTATGAAAGAGATTGTTGAGAAATGTTTGAGTGAGGTTGAGAAATGAGTGGAGAAGAGCCGTGCTCGGTAATGGAAGCGTCCCCTTAAGGTGCTGGTATCGTTTGGGGTATTTTGAAATCTAACTTTACAGCAAATAGTCCCAATAACCTGAAATATCGCTTGACCACCCTACTAATGTTCCCCAATCATGCTGATTAAACTTTTTAGTCACGTATGAAAAAAATTTTTATTTTGACCAAAATTCCGTATTTGACGAAAAATGTTTATGCTGGGGTTTTCAATTTTAAGTAGTTTTAGAAATATTTTAGCATTATTAATATAAGTAGACACAATCCAGACTAGAAATTGAAAAATAAGAAATTTATTTTTTTCGGGTTTTAAGCTCAAACCAGACTAGTTTCGGTGAGCGGATTCCGTCACAGTTGCATCTGCTGCACCGAAAACTCGAAATTTACAAGAAAATGGCAAATTTTCGTTTAACGCCACTTATTCATGCATATTTCACATTTGTGGATAACTGGTAAAACCCTAAAATGATCCATAATAGCAAGAGTTTATAATAGGAAGAGTGAGACACTTCAGCTCTTCTTAATAGAATAAGCTTGCAAGACGATGTACGTCAAGTCAGCTGACCAGATTTAACTACAAATTACAATTTAGGTATCGCTGGATAGCCCTTAATTTGTAGTATATGTAGTAACTTTCCTTTTAATTTGTAGTTGTAGGGTTAATGAGAAATCAACGTTTGAAATTTCATATCTTTAACATATAGAATGTGCGGAATTTGAAGAATCTAGTACTTGGTTTGCTACTTACATATCAGATAAGTTCAAACTTTCTAAACTGTCATTCACTAACGGCTGAATAAAAGTAATTCAAATTTTGCACAAATGTATAAATTAACCTAATGCTTATTCACTTTTTAAGTTTTTGGATTTATGCAATTTTGAATTTATAGTGTTCAAAAACTGTCAAGGCCCGAGATCTTAGGGTTTTTCTGGAAGCATGCAGATAGAATGCATTGTTTGACCAAATGCAAACGGCATATTTTTACATCCGAAATTCCATAGCCTTCAAGATGAGGCCCAAAAGGTCAATAGATACCACTCCATTATCGTTAGCCCATCCATCCATGATTTTCTGTCGTTTCTTTTCTCGTCGACCAATTCTGCTACCTTGAGCTTATCGTTTTAACCGCGCGTGCTTTAGAATCGGAGGCTTTTGTGAGAGCATCTTAAATGGCACTCTCTTCTCAGAAAAGAAAACTTGCCTGTGTTTGTAGTCCTGAGCGGTAGATCCATTTCTGTACGTCATGGCCAAGGGCGTCAGATCCTTCAATACAGATCCAGTTCGTACCCAACATTTGACCTGGAATTTTTCTCCATTCCAGGAATTCACACTACTGATTGGAGGCAATCTCCAATGTGAGGAAACTTCGATCTGTTAAAGCACACTCTTCTTGACCATGATCACAGTGCGTTGTAACTCCTAAAACAATTCCACGAAATCATTATGATGCCGCTGGGAAACTACTCCTTCCGTCACGTAGCAGTTGCAAGCATCAAAGGTTTTCCACTTACAGCAGTAGATTCCTCCTGCTGGATAATATCAATCAGTTTAGCAAGACTCTGGACTGACCTGAGCGTATCAGAAGTAAGTTCTACAACACTCGGTCCGAGGAAGAAGCTGGAGCCGTTCAAATTTACAATACAATAACAAACAATATGATTCTAGTTCAAGGACAAATCATTGCCTAACCGTGAGATATTCATTGAAGGCCGAAAGTTGAATCAATCAATCTGTTGTTCTCGGACTTCGGCTTCGGATTTGATTGACAAAAATGATTGAGCTGAATCAATAAATCCTCTTCCGTACAATGTTCTTCCTGGGCCGCTGATTGACCGCTGAGCAGATCACGGTAGTACTGGCAGCTCGAGCGGAGGATCGGACGGCATCTGGATACTGAGAAGGAATGGGATGATGAGCGGGAATTGACCAGGCATAGGGACTTCTAATGGAGGGTTGCTTAAAGGTGCTGGTTCGGGAATTTGCAGCCAATTTTGACAGATTCTAAGTTTACTCAATTCTTGCTGTTAATAGACAATAGACATTTTTTTATAATTTTAAAGCTTAGAATGTGCTTGTTACAACTAGGTACAGTATAGCCGTTTCATTTCAAGTGTTCGACTTGAACGTACAATAACAAGAAAATAATTTTTGAACATGGATTTATCGAAGTGTGCGTAAGCTAGAGAAAAGCGATCAGTTCAGACTTCGAAAGAAATGTCTTCCCGTGAGCTGCTTTCTCTGAAATTGTTTAATGGTCCAGTAAGCTCGAGCTTTTGAGAAAAATGTAAAGTTTATCTGATTTTCGTCAAAATTCTCAAGTTTTGACTCAAGTTTCTCTCGAATAGAAAGATAAAATGGGAAACCATGAAAAATAGCCCTCGGCAGTTGTCAAAAATGCGTGTAAAGCTGTTTTCTAATTGCTTGCATGAGTTAAGAAACATTCGTGTTCGAAACAATCTGGTTGTGATTTGTTGTGATTCGGGCTGTGAATCCAGGGATAAACGCCGGCACCCTATAACCTTCTGTAGGTTGGAGTTCTCTCCAGGAGTCACTTTACCTTACTTTACTTTTACGTAGTCCGAACCACGGTTAAATTGACCTTAAGGTAAAAGTAGTCAATTTTCGCAGGGAAAACTTTATACATGGAGTTTTCGACCATGTAGAACCTGAAAATGAGCTTAGTTTTCCTCCATTATCTAAGCTCTGTCCTTTACGCCTAACCGGAATCGCAGTTGACCTAAGCTTAAATTTCAAACTTATTTGTTTTCAATGGAAAACTTTATTTGGGGGTTTTCAGCTCCGTAGATTTTAAATATGAGCTTAGTTTTTCTCCATTTTCTAAGCACAGTGCTGCAGCTTACCCTTAACCAAAACCATGGCTGGCCTTAGCTTAAATTGAAATGGTTGACCCAAGCTTAAATTAAAAGTTCAAGTCTAAGAATTGTGCTGTTCTTCGGGTTAATGTTAACTGCATGTGTAATGAAACGCTTGGAACAAAATGGTTTGTTCGTTTAATTACACATTTTTGACCGTGCATAAGAAGTTGTTTAAGATTTTCTTTATTGCTAATTCCCAGCAGGCAAATTTCAGTTTCGAATCACGTTTGCAGAAATTTGTTAAACGCTGTAAAGAATCCAAGCAGGAATGAAAGTATTGACAGGTTTTAATATTTTCTTTCATTGAGTTTCGCAAAATTCACTAAACCGTTTAGTTTGTTTAAGTTAATATTAAACAGAGATGGGAGGATCTCCTTCATTCAAGTATTACATTTGGCGTTTTCATTTAATTCCCTTAAATAATTGCATATTAATCCACGATTCAATTTTGGAGATTGTGTCCTAGTGTTGCCGACATAATCAAATTGAGGTAAGTTAGAAATTTCTGTTTTCTGTTGAACGCTGTAAGGAATCCTAGCAGGAATGAAAGTATAAAAACAGGTTTTAATGTTTTCTTGCATTGAGTTTTGCAAAAATCACGAAAGTGTTTAGCTTGCTTAAGTTAATATTAAACAGACTTGGCAAGACCTTTTTCATTGAAGTTTACAGTTGGCGTTTTCATTTATTTCCCTTAATTGCATATTAATACACCATTCATTTTAATATTTAATTTATTTATTAAAATGAAAAGTCATTTAAGGTGCTGGTAGCTGGTATCCGTTTGTGCAGTGCTTTTATGGTGATTTTTTGAAACGCTATAACTTTTGCAATTTTTGGAGTTAGAAAGAGCTTTATACATCGTTTTAAAGCTTATGATTCGTACAGTCATATGAGCCTACGAAACTAGCAAAATAAGCAACGAAATAGCTAAAGTTTTTGACATACTGACATCTGACAGGCTGAATTTAGATCAAAACTTTTTGAACATTGCTTTCTCAAAACTGTAGAAGCGGCCAAAATTTCTTCTTGTGCCATGATATGAAGGACATGTGTGCCGAGGGACATTTTTTGGATTTGGCTCAGCAAGTCTCAATACTCCAGAAAATCCGGCAAATGTGCGGCAGCACGAAATTTCGCAACTTCGAATTCAGTTTTCTCGCAACTGGAGACGTTTTAGCTCAAATCAAGAAAAATGTCTCTCCGCAATAGGGCGAATTTTCATCCAGGCAAAAATCAGGCAAATCCATTGGTAGTTTTTGAGAAATCGATGTTCAAAACAAAATAATCGCAATTTTGACAAAATGGTGATTCGGCCAAATCTCTAGCTTAAAGGAACGAACTCTAGCGAATAGGCATTGATAAAATGTGCAATCGGACGTCTTATTGATTGAGTATAAACAGATCAAAATTGTCCATAAGCTTTGGCAGTAATTTAGATATAACTGATTTCCTCGAAAATCGCCATTTTTGGACCCCAAAAATAGTTTTTGGCTTATACTGACTTAACTACTGGAAGCAGCTCAAAGGTTGTAAGAGCAAACATGTTCATTTTGGTACCCTCTTTCCAGCCATAACAACCAATCCGGTGTATCAACTATGTACTAAGAGAATTTTGGCAAAAACTACAAATTTCTTATCGTTGCACCTAAAAATACGGGACTAGTCCCAGAATGTTAAAGATCGCCAAAATAGTACAGTTGGAAAGTTTCATCCACTTTCATAAAGAAATAAAGCCTATAAGGTCGAATTTACACAAAGCGATACCAGCACCTTAAGGAGAATGGAAAGCCATGGAAAGGGCAGCACAATAAAATCTATCAACTGCGTAACCTGCCCTTGAATCGTACTGACTTTTACAGAGAGAAGTTAATTTGATTATGGCTCTGCTGCAAGTCTCGTTTGCTACAATGCTACCTTATTTTCTACAGTTCCTATAATTCAGTATTCATTCCATGTCGCCGAGAAAACATTTATTGCTACAAATAATGACATAAGAAACTGAAAGCTATAATATCTTTATATAAACAGTGTAAACAAAACAATGTTGTAAACAATAACTAAATAATAATGTAAACAAATCAACCAATAACAAATGTTTACTACATAATTATATTACATCGATCTTAAACGTTCATATTTTCTTGCATAAAAGGTGATATAATGAGGTACAGTGGATGGGGAAAAGTCTACAACAATTATGACTTCTGCTAAGTCCCCTTCGAAAACGTCTATATATTTCTTTTCTAAGTTCTCGCCAAACCATATACGGGAATACGAAAACACTTAATTTCAAGCCGCACTCTCTATTTACATTCTTTTAACGCGCAAGTTTAAGTACCAGGCCCACCGCTTCCTCCGCCAGTTCCGTAGCCAAGCCAACCGCTTCCTCCATCCGTTCCGTAGCCAGACCCACCGCTCCCTCCGCCAGTTCCGTAGCCAGGCCAACCGCTTCCTCCATCCGTTCCGTAGTCAGGCCCACCGCTTCATCCCGTCCGTTCCGTAGCCATAGCCACCGCTTCCTCCCTTTTTCGTAGCCAGCTCCATCAGTTTCTTTAGCTCTTCTGGGGACAGCCTCCTTAACACCTAATAAATAGCGTCCTCGGCTATTATAAGATAAGTTTCAGGTTTATCGCCAGCTGCGAAGGCAGCTGCGTGGTTGAACACATGCCACCACTGAGACCATTCCGATGCCTGCCCTCTGACTCTGTGGGAAAATGTGTCCAAGGGAAGTTACCGCTTAACACCCTCTGAAACCATTCGTTATCCCATCCGGAGGAATTCGCTCCATCTTTTGTTTTCACAGTCCGGATATCGGAGCGTAGCTTCTACATTTTGAAATCAGTATTATGAGAATAATTTTGGTTCTTCATTTTATACACAGAAAGTGATCTATTTCGAGATTGTCCTGGTTAAAATCTGGAACAACTAGTCGCACGTTATCCGTTTAAAAATCAGCGGGGGGCAGCAACCAATTTTCTTTCAGAACAAAATTTGGTAGGTATATCACCACTGCATATATACTAATCACAGTAAAAAATTTCACAGTGAACAAATTTATGTCCATTCATCATTACTTTGATCTCGTCTTAGTCTCAGTGGACAACTGTTCCATTTAGTGACATTACACAGTTTAAAACCAATTTACAATAATGATGTCATGTTCTAACCCAGATTTAACAATTTCAGTGCTTTTATACAATGTTTAATTAAGTTAATAAAGTTATTAAGTATAATTAAGTTATTAAATAATATTTAATTTAATTAATAAAGTTCTACATTTAGAACAAGTAGTGTAGGAAAGGCACTAGAACAGATTTCAAAAGTTAGTTACAACATTTCCCTCCTATTTAAAAAGGATTAACTGTCTGAAATGGCACATGTGGCTGATAAATATGTGAGTGGTTTGACTTATTAATTTAAAGAAATATTACTTCTTCTTCATTTGCAACTTGTTCTTGTTCTTCTGCATGATTTCTCGGAATCGGAAACGGCAAGCCAGGACATTAACTTTAGGTTTGAAGTAGGACTCCACTGTCGTGATCACTTGATCCATGTGGCATCACCATTAGGCATTAGGAGCAGGCAACGTATTGTAAACCCTTTGACCCTCGACTCCTAAGCAGCTCAAGAACACAGCAATTTTCCGGCGTTTACCATGGTTAGCTCCTACAGCTATGAGGTAGTTCTCGAATACCGGTCTCCATGTCTTCCAGGGGATTGGAGGATCACCCGGTGTTGCCAAAAAAGATGGTGGACAAGGTATTTTCACCATGTGGGCTCAACAGAAACAATCCTTGTCGCCAATGAAGTAACGCAACGTGGTATAATGGCCTCAATCATTACAAAACTATCACTTATATAGTATCAGGGTATGGCATGACAATCTACATTTAGAAAATGTAGTTTAGGAAAGGTACTAGAACAGATCTCAAAAGTTAGTTACAACAGTGTTGTTTAAGTTTATCGTATCTTATATTATCTTATAATAAAAGTTGGGGAGATTATTTTTTCATTCAAGTGCTGTATTTACCGTTTTTCATTTTAATTGCATATCAATCCTCAATCAAATTTGGAGGTTTGCCCTAGTCCTGCCGAAATTTTATTAAACTTTGCTAAGTTATTAATCATGCTATTATGGGTATTAAGATTAATAGTCGCTAAAGGAATGGAAAGGGTAATACGACAAAGTCTGTTTAGCTACCAGAAACTTAAATTGTTTTTAAATCATGCTGAAATGAGTAATGACAGAAAATTGTTTGCTTCAAAGCTTAAAAGTTCCTTAAAAGCTAAGTTTGCTGAGCTAATTTGCGAAATAAAATATCATGTATAATTACTAACTTATAACTACTTACGTTTGATACTCCTGCTTGCTTATTATACTTTCGAGCACCAACTCGCCATATATAGTTTCTTTTGACTAGTTTGCCTAGTATTTGAATTACGGAAAAAATGTCAACTCATATAAAAAACAACCGTGAACTTATATTTCAACAGAACATGTTACTATCTCGCTGCAGTAAAACAAGATTCAGTGCTGTCAAACGACATAAAGTAAGAAAAGTGCTTCTATTCAAATAAATTATATATCATTAAACTACTACAAAATTCCAGCATTCATAAAACAATCAAAACAAATCAAAACACTACAATGACGCAACTATGGGGAACATTCAAACATAAATATCACTGCGGTCTATAGTACATAAAGTTAAATTTAAGTAATACGCATTATGCATAGTCAACAACTAACAGTTAATTAGAATTGAGCCTTGGTATGAATAGTAACTTTCATCTTTGCAAAGCATGTAACAAAGTGGGGCCCCAATGTATGAGAGAGCTCTATTACCAAAATCAAATCCTTTGCTATATTCCACTCGTAAACTGCATTGTACTTGATAGTTACAGCACCGTGTAAATACTGAAAGGAGTCCTCGATTTTGTGCCCAGGCGGTGTTCCGTATGGAGCTCGACCTTTGAGACTTCCGTCCAGACCAATTTGGGAAAGATAAAGGTCCCCCTTAGTTCCAAGCGGCCAACCTTAGTGAACTCCGTCAAAGATCCCATGGGTTGCAGATTTTTAATAACAGGTGTCAGTCTCCATCCTCCACCGGTACCTTCCCGACTATCGCGGCCGCCGCTCTTGCCACTTTGCCTCCATCCTCAACCGCTACCTCTCCGTCCTCCACAACCTCCTCTTATACTTCATCTAGGGCCGCCAATTATCTCAATTCTGATAAATCTTCATCAAGGCTTTTTAGAACTTGATGGGTAGCGTCCTGAGTAACAGCTAGTTACTTATCTAGTTATAATCACCTACAACGCAAAGAAACAAGCAAAACAAAAATATCCCGCAAAATGGTTTCTGAAAAGGAACGAAACACAATTCTGTATCCTCAATTTACGCCTGAAAGCAACAAATGAATCGAGCGTTTGAGCGTTGAAACCTATGTTACGGGCGGTTAAACAACTTAAATATTCGTTTCTGAATAGTTCAATTTCTCATTTCTTCCGCAACTTCTTCGTACAGAAATCAACATTAAATTATGACCTTTTGATAATAATAAAAGCTGATGCTTACCTGTAGTAAATCGTAGTTGATGTCTTATGCTGTGACACCAGAGGGAATTTGGGATTTCTTCTCCTTGGAATACTGTTGGAAGGGGTGTCCAATCTAAATTACCAGTCAATATCTTACGAAAACATTTTTCTGCCAGCCTGTTGAATCCACCCCAGCAGCCGCCTCTACCTTCCTTAGACATGGACGTAGTTTCACCATCTTTAAATTATTGATATGAACTCACCTTTGGTTCTTCCTTTTGTACACGAAAAGTGCTCAATTTGAGATTGCCCTTGTCAAAATTTTGAGCAACCAATAACACGATATCCGTTTATTCCAAATTTATCAGCAGGACGCTGCTCCCAATTTTGTTTCAGTACCAAATTTAGTGCGTATATCACCACTGTATTTATACTAACCGTAGCGAAATTTTTTATAGTGAACAACTTTATGTCCATTCATCATAACTTTGATCCCATATTTTAGTCTCAGTAGGCAACTGTTCCATTTAGTGACATTACACAGTTTAAAACCAATTTACAAAAATGTCATGCTCTAACCCAGATTTTACATTTTCAGTGCTTTTAAAGATTATTAAGACCGGTTCACACGATCAAATTTTCGTCAAATAAATTTGATCAAATTTGACCAAACTAGCAATTTGACCAAAATTGATGGTTTGAACGGCCATCAAATTCCATCAAATTCCATCAAATTTGCCATCAAATTGCTGTCAAACTATCAAATTGGTTTGGTCAGTGCGCTAAAACCATCAAATATTTGACGGCTTGCCCAATGACATTTTAGCACATTTATCACCTGACCCTAAATCAATTTGAAGCATAGCCTTTTGTTTTCGTACCACATGCAGTTTTTTTACGGTCTTCCAACACAATGTGCAAAATCACAGGACTGTAATAACACACTTTCATCAAATATTCCTTGAATTTGATTTAAATGAATAAACATTTTAAAATTTTGCTAAATCTTAGAAAAATTGGATGAAATATTTTATACTTAAAAATAGCTAATGAAAAGATGCTGTAAACTGTACATTTTTAGATATTTTTACCAACCTTTGACCCAAGGACGTCTAGGTTTGGGTTCAAAATCACATTGAGATTTGAGATAACAAGAAAAACGCAAGTTTGCGCTTCTGACTGACCATTTTCTACGCGCGCAAATTCAAACTGGCGCCCAATTTGATCAAAATTTGGTCAAATTATTTGATGCAAGTTTGACAGTGTAAACAGGCAATTTGATCAAATATTTTGATGTCAAAAAATTTGATCAAATTTATTTGATGGGAATTTGATCGTGTGAACCGGCCTTTAGAGATAGTTTTAACAAGGGGGACGCCTTTTAAATTTTTTGCAGCTCCTGCTCATGAAACGTGCCAACAATAATTTCAATCGTTCAATCTTTCAATCGATAAACTGGATATCGTCTTGGTAATGCTTCAACAGTTGTAAAAATTTCTTCAGTCCAATTTGGTGTGTAGCCTTTAGCAAAAACATTTTTGCTGTCTGGATTCGAACCAAATCACCTACGTTAAACCTTTTTGGAAACGCTTGGGTACCGCCTAAGCTGCCCACTAGACGTGGCGTAAAGAATATTTCTGCAAGAGTTTGATTCATTTATTGTACAGTATATACACATTTGGGTGTGAAATTTCCAACTTTTATCAGTTTAAATAGTCACTCTCTGTTCCCGGGCTTTCCGACCACATGCAGCATCCATTCGGATCAGCCTTGGCACCCATACCACCCCCACCTCTGCCTCCTCCTCCACGTCGGTCTCCGTCTCCTCCTCCTTCTCCTGTTGGGTCCCTTTCGGTCCACGAGACTCTCGGAGCCTATTTCCCCCCTGAGTCAAGGCAGCGACGTCAAATGCCATTCTTTCATGAGCTGATTGGGTTGGTCTCTCCTGCATCCAGCACACATGGACCAGCAAACCATCTTTACCAACCTTCTTAGTTCCTCCTCAATTATGGTTCCAGTTCCACCTCTCCTGATGACTGCATCCACCTCATTAACCAATCCCCCAAAGAACAGGTTCCGCTGGGTAATGCCACTCTATGGCGTCCAAAAGACAGTCTTCTATGTTCCCGAGGGCACGAATCTCTTCCGCAATTTCCCCAACTAGTTTAAGAGACGAACCTAAAATATACAATGTATACAGTCACCATTTACATTTCAAGCAATGAAGTACTGACTAAACGTTGACTTTATACCTCCTCAATTATCATTCTAATGTGTCGGTTTGCGTAACAGTTTATTAATTTTACCTAGAAGCGCTCAACTTTGTTTGATGACACAAACACTTTTCCTCCTTCGCATCGCATCTAATTTCTGAACAAATTTATCTGGTTTATAATTAGTTTATGAATAATTTCGGGGTCTATGTTACTAGGTGCCACAAGGTCAACTCCAGACTGAACCCGAACTCCTTCATTTCATCTGGTCTTCGTAGCTTCGTGATGTCCTCTATGTACACCTCCATCGCGTCACGACACCTATGGGTATTGAATATCGAAGTTTCGGGGACAAGACCTTCATTCCTCTGCTTCCTCTCTCAGTGACATTCACCGCAATGAAACTGTCTAACCTCCTTTACAAGCTCATCAGAAACGTCCCAAACAACACCACCATCCCAGTTAGCCTATTCCGGAAGTATGCCTGGGAATTCTCCACCCTTTCCTTGATGTTCTCAAATATTCCCGCATTAAAGCTTAAGGGTGACGTCCTCCATTCCCTCTAACTCTGACACGAACTACCAGCTTGTCCTCAATCTCTGAGAGAGTAATAAGACTTTTCTAATAGCAGTATCAACAGATCAAATTTTGGAAGCACGACCACGTAACACAGACTTCGACCAATTATATCCTGAAGATCATAGAGATATATATACCACTTTTAGTGTGCGTATTTTTGACCCTGACTTTGAGAAAATTATATCCCGAAGATAACAGTTATTAATGCGTGTGCATATTCTTGACTCTATCCTATGACTAAATTATATCCTGAAGATAATAAAAATGGGCTTTTGTGTACGGTGTTGGGACCACGATGTAAATTTGACCTTTTCACGGCCCATTGCACTCAATTAAAAGACAAGTCAGATTTGACTTTCGTTGGACGGCCTTTACAGAAAAGGTCAATCTTAAGTCAAACGAATTGGTGGTTATGTACGAGTCATAAGCAGTATTCTAATTTGCATACTCTACGTGCCGTTCTGTCCTATGTTGTTCTATTAAAACTGACATGACATTGTAAGCGATGACAAGTACATAACCAAGGTTATTCACCAACGGAGAATAATGTACTTCTATTTTGGTCCCCACAGAATTCCAAACGTTATCGTAACAAGTGTAAATGTGCGACTTACTTTAACAATTATGTAAGAAATTACTTATATTAAATATTGCTTATTTCAACAAATTGCAACTGGATATTAAGGGTAAGTCATTTCTTAAGTAAGTAGGACATTTGCACCTTACGGTAACGTTTGGAATTCTGTGGGGACTAAAATAGAAATTAGTTTGACCTAAGATTGACCTTTTCTGCAAGGCAGTCCAAAGAAACTAAAATCGGACTTGTCTTTAATTGAGTGCAATGGGCCGTGAGAAGGTCAAATTTACATCGTAATCCCTACACCGTACACAAAAGCCTGACAAACTCATAGACTTGGAGGAATTTGGATTCCCAGACCCTCACTGGGCAGTCCGGGTGACCATGGAAGGTTGGCTTACGTATCCATATATGAGGTGGATTTTAGAATCCGAGACGAAGGCCGAAAGAGGGCCAAGAAGAATCCGGAACCCTGTTAAGGAACTGCTGAAAGAACCCCCCCCCCCTGGACGAAGCCCCAGCATGGTTGGGATGGGATGGGCCCAAGGAACCGAAAGAAAGGGTGGCGAGGAAGGTTGGTACCTTGACTAGAAAAGTTGTGGTGGTTGAGGCATCCCGCAGGTCGGCCCTCAATTGATATCTTTTATTCCCTGAAGCGCTACATCAAACGAATCAAGTAATGAATGATGAAGAGGAGACGTGTGGCTGACTTTCCGAAATTTTAAGATTCTAAGGACTCGACAATGGTGATAAAACAGTGACGCACCAACTTTTTTTGTATATTGCTTCGGTACATATTTGTTCTCGTAGATTGTTTTTAACCTGAAGAATACAGGTTCTGTTGACTTTGTTTATTTCAGTTCAAGCCGTAGGTAAGTTAGGTATGCGGAACAAAAGCAGCCCAAGGATATGGAACCAAAGTTTCAAAATCAGCATTTTTGGACTGAAAGAAAAATCAAACTTGTAAATTATAGATTTAAGAATTCATAGCTTTATTAATCTAACAGTCTTGACTTAAATTGTGGAGGCTTTCTCTAGAGTGCAATGGATTTAGTAGCTCAAAAATCATTTCATAAAAGTAATTAATTTTCCTTCGTTTTAACACAATAAAATCTAACCTCCCAATTTTTGACGATTCAACAACCTAAATTGTCAAATTTTCACTTAGCAATGTCATTTATATGAGGCAATTATTTCTGTTTCCAGACAAACGTTGAATAAAGTTCCTTTTCCAATTGAAATCCGTGTTTTAACGCAGTTTCTAACTGTGCAAAAGTAAATACGCAATTCACTCCAGTGTGTCACTTCTTAAAACTAACGTTTTCTTTTGGCAGTGTTCTCTAAAATTAAATGCCTAGACACAAGTTATATATTCACTGACACCAAAGCGAACCCCCCGTTTCTTAGTTAATAGAGTTTAATTCTACGTATTCGATATTACCGTTAACTTTACAAGCAGCAAATCGTGAACTAAATGAAGATTGAAAAGGTGGACTTACCTTTTTTCGAAGGAAGGTAAACAGAGAGCTCAAAATTACCTTCGGCAATTCATAGTTGGATTATAAAAGTGAATTCCAAATTCAATCTGATCCTTTCTTCATTTGTGAACACTCCAAAATAAATTCATCAGACCACAGTACCACACCACTTTAAAAACAATAGTTTAGACAATTAGACAGTCAGTTATGTCCGGGGAATTTTCGGGTCATCCTAATTTCTTGATGCAAGCAACTAAAATTTAGAACTTAGGAACGAACAAAGTCTAAAATTCTAAATTCAAACCACTGAATATAAAATTATAAATTAAAATTTAGGAACTTTTACAAATGGTAAAACTTTAATGTGTTTTAAACTTTAGACCACATATTTGACTTAATTCCATAATGTTTAAAATCTGCGTGCATTATCTTGCAAACAATGCATCTTTTAGCACTAAGAAGTTAGGCTTTAGATTCTAGCGCTTAGAATTTAGGCATTATTGTTTTGAAGCTCGCCCTACTAAATAGCCAATCAGAATCCTGCTTGCAGCCAATGAAATCGACGACAAAAACGAAAGAAGAAAGTTACCGAAAATAATAGTCTACAGAAAATTTCTGTAGAACTCTTTCGTTTGTATTTGATGTGGTAGTGAGTAATAAAAATGCTGTTAGGATTAATTAAGTAAAAGCGGGTTCTGTTCAGTCTAAAACCTTGTTTTCAAACTTCAAAATGGAGCACATGCAAAAACATTGGATGACTTTTCTAGGTTGATTTGCAGCAAAACTAAAAGTTAATCTTCTCAAAACCTAATTAAAATGAATATTTTTAAAATAAAGTAAAAGTAATGCCAGCGTTTATTATCTATGGTTTCTGTTTTTAGATGGAGATTTCTTGTTTAACTTTAAAATCAAAAATATATTTCTGCTATGCTCTTCAGAGACTAGCAGCATTTATGCAGTTTTTAACCAGATATGCGTCGTGTTGATCCAGTTATGCTTCAATCATGGCTTGCAAGGGTAGGTGTATTATGGAAATTTCGGAAAACTCAAAATTCTACTGCCTGGTGATAAGGGGTTTTCTGAAACATCAGTGAAGCGTCTTAAAATCTGTGGACATTATTCACCCCGAAATTTGGGAATCCAGCAGGTAACGGATTGTATATTCACTAGGCAAATCCGTGCTTAAAAGTAAAAGCGGGTTGACGACTCGACGTTCCATTAAAGGTATTCTTGATGCTGCCAATCTGAGAAGAGTTAATGAACACACAATTGCCAAAAGTTTGTTGAGATTGTATCTAGCTGACAATACTGCAAGATATTTGGGTATTCAAAGAAATATAAACCCTATACGTTATCAGACCAGATTTTTGGTCATCGGGTAAACTTCGATCAAATGAAGAGTTAGTTCGTTTTGGAGTCCCTTCCCTTGTGTGGCGTCAGTGGAAGGTTACTCTGGATTTGTCACAGTTGCAGAAGTGATGTCAATAAACAACAATGCTATTATTTATGAGAAAGTATTCTGTGAATTTGACAAAGCTTGCAATGTGGGATCAGGTAAATAGTGCCAAATAAGAGACTAAGCGTTAAGAGACCAGATATATATTAACTTGTAACTCTAAAAGTTGTTTCGTCAGTGGGATTTAAGCTTACAGCGAAGTACTGAAGAAACGAAACGAAAGAAAAGAAACTGCTCTTGCTGACTGAGTTAGGCTTATTCGCATCAAACGTTTTGCAGTTTATAAAGTGTGTTTGTCTTCAATAGTTCAATGCCATGATCAAACCTAAACCTTTCATCAGCTTCGTCAGTCAAGGTCATGCCATTGATTTCCAGCCATGCTCGTAACATAACTAGATGACGTATCTAATTCTGTCGTAACAGACTTAAACTATAAGCGACCGAAGAAGATTCTTTACGTTTATTGGATAGCACTACGATTTCATTGGCCGCAAGCAGGATTCTGATTGGCTGTTTATTTGGGCAAGCTTTCAAAACAATAATGTCTAAATTCTAAGCGCTAGAATCTAACGCCTATCTTCTTTGTGCTAAAAGATGCATTGTTTGCAAGATAATGCTCGCAGATTTTAAACGTTGTGGAATTAAGTCAAATATGTGGTCTAAAGTTTAAAACACATTAAAGTTTTACCATTTGTTAAAGTTCCTAAATTTTAATTTATAATTTTATATTCATTGGATTGGATTTAGAATTTTAGACTTTGTTCGTTCCTTAGTTCTAAATTTTAATTGCTTGCATCAAGAAATTAGGATGACCCGAAAATTCCCCGGACACAGTTAGACTTTAACTGTAAAACCTAATTATGCATCTGCATTCGCACTCAAAATAAGAAACGAACGGTAGTGTCTCGATTAACGCAAAGGCAAAACCCACATCAATTTTCTCAGTTTTAAATTTTGTAGGCCCGTTTTCAGTATAAGGTCATTAACGGATGCTCT
Organism: Trissonchulus latispiculum; assembly: GCA_030248195.1. Lineage (NCBI taxonomy): Eukaryota > Metazoa > Nematoda > Enoplea > Enoplida > Ironidae > Trissonchulus > Trissonchulus latispiculum. Next base: position 17,101 of record JASAND010030801.1, read on the forward strand.
TTACAACACCTGTTTTATTTTTGACTCTAACAGTTGACTTGAAAGGGACAGTAAAACAAGCTCTAGTTTAAAACCACTTCTTCCTTATTTCAATTCTTTAATAATTTATCAAGCTGACAGTTTACACACCAAAACAGAAGGCAGTCATTTGTTTCTTTAGAAAAGGTTAAGACATGAATCTGATTCAGTTTTCGGAAACGTCAGGGATCGTTGATACAACATTTAAACTCTCCAGATACTAAATTGAAATGATGATTTTCGTTACAAATTAAATTGATTTGATTGCAGAAGACTTATTGTCTTGACGAGAACAACTAACGTCTTTTCAAACTCTACGATCCTAAAACTCATACCTACACTACACTGAAAATGGGCAAATTTAAAGATAGGGTTAAGCTTGGTTTCGGTCATGGGTCAAGCACAGCACGGAGCTCATATTTAAATTCTACATGGTTGAAAGCACCGTATGCAGAGTTTATCAGGCGAACATAGACAACTTTTAATTGGGGTCAGCCATGGTTCCGGTCTAGGGCTAGGTACAGCATGGAGCTTAGTTAGCAGAGGAAAACTAAGCTCATATTTGAATTCTACATGCCTGAAAACACTCTAATAGGTAACATTTTCTGCGATAGAAATAAACAATTTTCAAATTTAAGCGCTAGGGTCAGCCATGGTTCCGGCCACATACAGAACGGACGGAGCTTAGTTGGCAGGAGAAAACCAAGAGTACATAATAGATAAGAGTGTGACTGCTGGCAAGCTCTCTGTTATCAGCTGCTGGTACATGCTCTGTTCGTTAACGGCTGACCCCCCCTCCCCACTAACGTGTATGCTCACTTCAAAGGAATCTTAGCGTTCTAAAGCTCAAAGCTCAAAGCAGTCACAAATTAGACGTACGTAGGCGTTGTGTTTTCGAGCTTTCTAGCTTTAACACATAAAGATATGGCGAGTGAACGTACAGAAACTGTTTACACTGGGTACTGATTTGGGGGGGGGGTGTCACTAGGTACACGTCTGTGGGGCAGGGGCATTGGCGTGCAGATCATGTACCTGCAGCTGATTACAGAGAAGCTGCCAGCTGTCGCACTCTTATATATTATGTACACGTGGGAAAACGAAGCGCATATTTGAATTCTACATGCCTAGAAACACCCTAATAGGTTACGTTTTTGCGATAAAACTAAACAATTTTCAAATTTATGCTTGGATCAGCCATGGTTTCGGTCTAGAGCTAGGTACAGAATGGAGCTTAGCTAGCAGAGGAAAACTAAGCTCATACTTGAATTCTACATGGTCGAAAACCTCTATATAAAGTTTCCAGTCTAAAACAAAGATATGTTGATTTTAAGCTTGGGTCCGCCACGATTCCGGGCGACCAGAAACTATAGCTGAACCGCTTTACACCCTTGTAATAGCGAAGCCTGGAAGTTGAACCACAGCACTACCACTACTACAAGGGACTGGCACAATGTAACACTGACCTGACTACTAAAGAGATCTAGTCCAGGCGGCTCTCTTTTAGATTCCGGACGAGCCTCGCCAGGTTTGGGGGAGTATGAATTTTGGGGGACGCCGGTCCGACTGGCGCCTGAATAAAAGGGAGAGATTAAACCAACAACGCATTAAATAAATACACCAGGCTAACCCCAGAGCGTTTACTTAGAAATTATAAATTAGCTCAATCAGTTAATAAAATTAAAAGAGTAAATTTGACAACTAACGATTCAAAAAAGACAATTAAGAGGTAGACACTGTAGAAAAGAACAAAATTAACAAAATTAGGACTTACTGGTTACCAACCAACAAGACACCGAAATGGGGGAGGGGAGACAACAGCACGAAAATGGGGAGAAAGGGAAATTGGGGAGAAACGGAAATTGAGCACGAACGGGAGGGGGTGTGTGAGTTGAGTTAGAAAACGGATTAAAAAATCAATGGGGAGTTAAATTTTCAAAGAAAGTTAGATGAAATTTGGGGCAGTAAGTAGGCAGAATAGTAAGTAGGCAGAACATGTTCGAATCCCAAGCTGGAGAAGAGGACCGCTGTACGCGACAATGAAAATGATTCAACTGAAGGTGGTATGACTAATAATTTTGAGTGGGAGAATGTATTGCGAAATAATGACTGATATAAGTAAATTTTGATGTTCAATCTCCGGCAAGCTAATTATAAAAACATCTCCACCTAGTGTTATCTTTACGGTTATTTAAAGTAATGGATAATTTTTATATTTTCACGAAAGTTAACCATGAAGATAGCACTATATCACGAAATATACGTTTTCGCATCCGAAAACACATCACAAATACCAGACACTCCAGTAAATGAATAAATAACAATATTAACCATTTTTAAAGGAAATTTATGTGAGGAGTTTTACGGGGAATTTTAGGGGTTTTAAGGTGAAAATCAGGAAATGCTTCATGAAAGAAAGTTGGAGAAGAGGTAGTAGCGTCTTCCGCTACTGCCTATACGACACCCCCACCACCACAGCGCCGCTTCGCCGCTTACATCACCACCCCTACCAGACAATACGTTTGGTGGTCACCTATTACCTATAACAGCCCAAAAATACAGGAACCCGAACCACCACTTTAAGGTGGTGGAATCCTTTTGTGTAAATTTGACCTTACAAGCTCCAATTCTTTATGAAAGTGGTTGTTGAAACTTTCCTTCCAGATATATTATTTCGGTGCTCTTTAACATTCTGGGACCAGTCCTGCATTTTTAGGTGGAAAGATAAGAAATTTTCGGTTTTGGCATTATACTCTCAGCAGGTAGTCAATACACCGGATTGGTTGTTGTGGCTGGAGACAGGGTAGAAAAATGAATAATTTTGCTTTTACAGCCTTAGAGCTATCTCTAGTGGTTAAGTCAGTAAAAAACAAAAACAATTTTGGAGTCAAAAACGGTCATTTTCGAAGAAATCAGTTTTTGAAAGTTACTGGTTAAGAGTACGGACAATTTTCGTTTATTTATACTTAATCGATACACGGTTTAACTGGACATTTTATCATTTATCGATGCCTATTTGCCTTCAATCTAGAGATACGGCCGAAAAACAATTTTGGCAAAACTGCGATTCTTTTGTTTTGAACATCGATTTCTCAAAAACTACACAATAGATTCGCGTGGTTTTTGGCTGGATAAAAATTGGCACTATTGCGGAGGGGCATGTTTCTTGGTTTGAGCTAAAACAAGTTACGAAATTTCGTGTCATCGCACACTTGACGGATTTTCTGGAGTATTGAGACATGTTGAGCCAAATCCAAAGAATGACCCTCGGCCCACATGTCCTTCACGCCACAAGAAGAAATTTTGGCCGACTCTACAGTTTTGAGAAATCGATATTCAAAACCTTTTCGTCTATATTCAAACTGTCAGATGTCAGTAGGTCAGAAAATTTTTGCATTTTTTGGTAATTTTGCGGGTTTCGTAAGCTTATGTGAATATGCAGATTATAAGCTTTAAAACGATGTATAAAGCTCATTCCAACTCCCAAAAGTTATAGCCTTTCAAAGCGTCATCACAAAAGCAGTGCACAAAAGGATACCACCACCTTAAGCTGATCGTCGACGGTGCTGGCGCTGGAGGCACTGACGGTGATGACAGTAAGGGAGTTGGTAGGCAGTTGAGATGGATCAGATGATTGATAGTTCATACAGAATTCGTCTTCGGTTGGCTCGTTTTCCTCGACTTCGGTTGACAGTGGCGGAGGTAAATCGGCTTCTTCTGCAAAGGATCTAAAGTAGGCAGAACTTATCACGCTCTGGTACAAGATATCACAGACCCGAGGCCGTCGGTTTCTGCTGGAAGCGTGCAGAGGCTGTGACGGCTGGCTGTAGTGGATCGTTGTCTGTCTGTTTAAAGTGACTGAAGGCTATAGCTATACTAGGCAAGGCAGGCAAGTATAAATATACAGATAAAAGTTCTGGCAGAATTCTAGCCACCGGCAGGCGTGCGGCCACAATAAGAAAATGCACAAGCATAAGTACAACTACCAGCTTTTCAGCTATCGTCTCCCCATTTCCTGGCCAACCCATCTCCCCTTTCTGTCCACCAACCCATCCAGGCCTTTCTGTCCAAAAAGTAACGACATATTCCATCGGAAACCATGAAATCTTGGTCGGTCCCTTTCTTCCCTCTGTGGCCCTGACGGAGCTTATTACGTAACGGCCCTGACAACTTTCGAAACAGCACAGGAAACATAAAAACACGCAAAAGAAGGCAAATTATCCATCAACCGTAACACCAATTGCACAACTCCAGGAACTCGCAAAATCACGCCACTCCCTAAAAATGTCTTACCAATGAGAAAACACCACAACATTGCGTAAGATAAGATCGGGGACCGATTTTATCATAGTCACAAGTTCACAAGCCACAACTTATGAACTTGTGACTTGCGGCCACAAGTTGTCAAAAATTGGGTTTCAACTAAGTTTGCTGTAAACTTGTAGACACAAGTCACAAGCCACAAGTAAATAACAGGCAAGAACGCTGAAATGACCTACCGTTCCGAACTGCTGCTGGCTGCCATAAGGTTAGCTTTACTTACATGTAATTAGTGTAAGTACTTACCCAAGCACGTAAGTATTTGCTTACCTAGCACGTAAGTATTTACTTACACAAGCGCGTAAGTATTAGTCATGTCTTGAAAGTCTACGCTTACTGAAGAGTAAATTTAAGCTTCTACACAAAATGGTAATACAACAATTACCTATAATGAAAGATTTTCTAATCCGCCATCATCTTCCACAGGCTCATCGTTATTGGTGAGAACGTAGTCATCTACATTTCTGTTCTTCTCAAAAGCAATTTTATACGCATCTAATGGTTCTATGCCCTTATAATCCACTAGTTCATTCTTTTTAATAATCATCTCCTTTATGATGGGATCATTACCGAAAGCAATGAGCTCAGCAAATTTATTCAGTACCACCCCGTTCATAGTTCTTCTGATGCGAGGGATAAGATCGTATTCCTTTGATATCCGAGCTAAGCGCAGTCTGTGTTTTGCTATAGCTTGTTCTTTCAGATCTTGCCAAAAATGTTACAATTTCTCACTACTAGCACAGTGCTGTCATTGGTGTCAGAGCTGTCCTCAGTTTCATACTCTTCTCCGTCAATATCTGAAGTATTGTGAGCTCTCAGCTTGTGAGTGTACAAGCTTTGACGTTGACGGTATAGTTTTGAGCACTCTGGACACCCATACATGGTGATGTCGAATTTACGTTAGGGTGAGTTCAATCTAATAGCACCCCTTTTATTAATTCTCACTACCAATATACGGTAAGCCTTACAACATACTGCATCAGTACTTATTCATTCCTGACGTAAGTGACTTCGGCAAATCTTGTAAGTGGTTTACAAATACTTACGCAAATATACTGTTTGTTAGTGCTTTTGGGCAAATCTCATTCAGTAAACTTGCGGACCGGGGTTCGCCACATAGACAGACGGTTTCACTGCGGCGCGTACCAATTAAGGTTGAATCCCGGTCCACAACGTATCCAAATTTTAATCTATTGCAAGGTATTCACTTACAAGATTTGTTAAAGTAAGTCAGCATCGAATAGATGTTTACCAAGTGGTAATCATTGGTGTATCTGCAATTTAAATGCTTTATGCGGAACGTCAAGTATAGATTATAGAGGGATGTACGTTGTGGACCAGGATTCGACCTTAGCTACTAGGTGCCGCAGTGAAACCGTCTGTCTATGTGGCGAACCCCAGTCCGTTAGTGTACTGAATGAGTTTTGCCCAAAAGCACTAACAAACAGTATATTTGCGTAAGTATTTGTAGAGTCAACTCCCCAGTTGCGAGTGTCAACTGAGATTTGATCCAGCGCTGGAGGGAGATGGCTGCAAATTTTTTGCAGCTCAATAAAATTTTCGAATTATTTATTCGAAATTTGCAGCCATCCCCTGAAGGCTCCAGCATCCGTCAACAGCAGCAGCAGCTGCAACAACAACAACGACGACAACAACAACAGCAACTCCAACAACAGCAGCAACAACAACAACAGCAGCATCAACACCAACAACTGCAACTGCCACAACAGCAGCAACACCCATCCAGGAGCCCCCTTCGCTCGCCAGGGGTTACCAGGCGAGTGGTAAGCAAAAACCCAAAGTATGTTAGTTTATTTATTTTTATTAAAGACAACGCTTGGGGGGTGGAAAAGGTCCCCCCGGGTCTCTGTCTTATTAAAATTTGTTTAAATATTTACCAAGTCACGGCTGTAAAGCTCTACGCAACACACAAGGCTGATCAGATTGGGAGAATGTACCATCTGCATCAATCGGCCGCAAACATGAGACTTTGGATCCTAAGGATCCCTCAACAAAATTACAATGTTTTGTTTTTCAAACGGGCCAGCTGGCACCGGACTTTAGCAATCCCCCCTTATCGCCTATGTCAATTAATTGTCCGAGAGTTAAGGGGCGGCCGCCTTCGGGTGGAGCTGCCGAGGTGCGTTCATCACATAGACGGTGATGGACAAATCTCCAGCCTTGGTAAACGCCTCGGGTAATTGTGAAGACAATTATTCGGTGTCAGCCAATCACCCTACCCCCAATAGTCAAAGTTTAAAATTATCGTGGCTGACACTACTCCTAACCGGTGCACATCCAACTGGAGTGGGGCGTACGAAAAAAGTATTTGTAAACCATTTACAAGATTTGCCGAAGTCACTTACGTCAGGAATGAGTAAGTACTGACTGACGTAGTATGCTGTAAGGCTTACCGTATGTTGGTAGTGAGAATTAATAAAAGGGGTGCTGTTAGATTGAACTCATCCTAACGGAAATTCGCCTTCACCATGTATGAGTGTCTAGAGTGCTCAAAACTATACCGTCATCGTCAAAGCTTGTACACTTACAAACGGGGAGCTCACAATACTTCAGATATTGACGGAGAAGACTATGAAACTGAGGACAGCTCTGACACCAATGACAGCAGTGCTAGTAGTGAGAAATTGTCACATTTTTGGCAAGATCTAAAAGAACAAGCTATAGCAAAACACAGACTGCGCTTAGCCTGGATATCAAAGGAATACGAAGAAGATGGTTCCTCAAACAAAGAAGCAAACAGAGAAGCCTTTGATTATCTTATCCCTCGCATCAGAAAACTATGAACGGGGTGGTATTGAATCAATTTGCTCAGCTCATTGCTTTCGGTAATAATACCATTAGGAGATGATTGTTAAAAAGAATGAACTAGTGGATTATAAGGGTATGGAACCATCTGATGCGTATAAAATTGCTTTTGAGAAGAACAGAAGTGTAGATGACTACGTTCTCACCAATAGCGATGAGCCTGTGGAAGATGATGGCGGATTAGAAAATTTTTCATTATAGGTAATTGTTGTATTACCATTTTGTGTAGAAGCTTAAATTTACTCTTCAGTAAGCGTAGACTTTCAAGACATGACTAATACTTACGCGCTTGTGTAAGTAAATACTTACGTGCTAGGTAAGCAAATACTTACGTGCTTGGGTAAGGACTTACACTAATTACATGTAAGTAAGGCTAATCTTCGGTTGATAAGGTTGTCTCCAAAATTTTTTTACCTGAATTTAATTTAATTAAATTGAGAAAGTCTAATTGGAATGCTATTATCGGAAAAGCTGGTGCCAACTGTCAAATAAGGGAGGCAAATTTGTGATGTCGTCTGTTTTTTATGAAATATTAGGGTTTTGCGTTAAATGCTAGCATGCTTGGAGTCTATAAGTCTAAAGAAGTCTGCGGGGCCGGCGAATACATAGAAGGTGACAGTTGTCTGTTCTTTCTTTTGAAAGAAATTTTGAAAATCTACCTGCCACAATGGGAGGAATTGATTTAATAAAATAGTTGAAAGCAGAAGTTAATAATGGGTTAAAAGTAATTGCTTAAGGCCGTTTAGGTATAGTTTCTGGGCGGCGCGGCGCCGGCAAGGAGAGCAGATTATGTAATTGCTGCATGTTTGCAGAAATTGGTTGCTTTTACAGGCAGTGTTTACAAATCCCTGTATTATTTTGATGTTGTTTAATAAAGCGCATAATTTGTAATGTGTCCTAATTATATATAGCTGACAGCTTAACTGACAGTTGTTAATATTTTTCTCTGGGAAAGTTGATTTTAGGTTAGCTTGTTTACGAGCATAGTAGCTACAACGAATGCTTTGGCGAGGAACTGGTGTTTTGGCTGGAAGCTCAGGAGGGCAAGTGAAAGAAACAGCTGTTGTTAAAATGGTTTTTACTAAATTTGGTGTCACGTAATTAGGGTGGAAAAATAAAAGAAAGGGAACGGATAAGGATAGCTGGAGCAAGACAAAGAAAGCCGGAGCAAAATCTAGGGCTATAGTGATCATGATTACTACTGCTGCTTAACTGTAATGCACGATTACAAGATAACCTGCAGAACATGTGTAGATGCGTCCAAAATACACGGCGGAAGATCGGGGGGGGGAGATCGGGGAGGATCGGAGTCCCCCAGAAGTTGGAGAATTTTTTGAAATTACAAAAGAATCCGTAGTGGAAATGTTTAAAAAGATTTTATTTGGCATCTGTTGCTAACAAATGCTGTCATCTAACGAATGCTGTGAGTAATTTTAGATATTATTTATTGACACACATTAATTCCGATATTTCAATGTTAGTAAACTAATTAAAGTACTAAATTACTATATTATTACTTAAATTACTATATTATTACTTACTTAAATTACTATATTACGTTATTAAAGTACTATTTAGGAATATCATTGAGAAGAAACATACATTCGGTTTCGGAAACTGTGAGAACTACTGCTACTTGATAACAAAATTGCAAATGAGCACCGGGGGGTCTGGGGGGCAGAGCCCCCCATAAGTTGGAGATTTTTTGAAATTGCGGATTAAATTCGTTGGCAAATCTATTCTAACTAAAGCTCCTAACGCTAATGTATTTTTGTTTTAGTTGCACCTGTAAATTTTTGAATTTTGAATAAGTCCGTATCAATAAACAAAGAAGCGTGTATGCTTCGTGCTGCATTTGTAAATACTATTAACGCTAGTTACAATACATTCATCGTTAAATGCACATACATAGGCCTTTTGTAGTTTAAAATTTTAGAAAAATGGTAGTCTTGCATTAAGTCAAATTGCCATTTGTGTATTTTTTGAAAAAACATTTTTTAGAAGAACCAAAAAAATTGGATATATATTTTGCTCCTGCCACAGTTACAAATTTGTTAATTTCGGGGTTTTACTTTATTACTTGATCCTGCAAGACCTGTTGAATGAGAACAATATAAATTTTCACGTCTAGTAAGATTTATACATTTATTGAAGTGAAATTTATGGGTTCGAAAAGATCTGATATGGATGCAGCTGGGCAACAACTTAAAAAATAACATTGAGTAATATTGAGGCACGATCTTGCACCTTGGCATGGCATTACATGACAAAGTGGGAAACACCGGGGGTCACCCGAAGAAATTTTTGGAAAAAACGGAAAAATTGGTACTGGAAACATTTAAAGTTTTTACTTTTGCAAAAGTGAATTTTCTCCCGAAATAATGTTGCGTCTAGCTTGCGTCCCGTTAAAATTTCATTGCGTCCAGATAAGAAACTTTGCGTCCAGACGCACATCTGGACGCAAAAAACCTGCTTGTCACAGGCAGGGACTTTGCTTCTGACTTGTGATTAATCGATACTCGTAGATGAAACCGAATTTGCTTGAAATTCGGCTGAAAATTGGTTGAAACATTTGCGAAAAAGTTAATTTGGAAAATTTCGCACTAATCGCGGATCTTCTTTTGCAATATCCCTCCAGCCCAGAAATAGTTACCGGCTACCGGTTACAGGTTACCAGAAATTCAAATTTGAATGCTAGAGTGCGGGATGCTTCCTGACTACAAAAATGAAAATTTTAAATTTTTAAATTTTTTAAGATTTTAAAATTTTTTGTATACGCTGAACATTTTTAATCCTTGAGCCAACTTCTGAAAATGTATTCCTAGTTTGGCACAGCCAAAATCAGGAGATCGAAAGAATATACCGCCCAGCTATTGATCAGCTGTAATGGTCCAGAGCCGCGCAATGACTAAACTTAGGTAAACAGCCAGTCTAACCTCGCCAACCCAGGGGCACGGGGACGATATACGGGGGTTGGATTCCAGCTTCTTATGGCAGACTGCTGTAAGGATTCGGCACCCTCTGGAATCGAACCACACTTCTTCTACACTACACAAGCTTGCTTCCATTGTACTACGGAGACAGGACAGAAGAGTACACAGCTTCAATGTCATTAGTGCTCTCTGCACACTATGTGAAACTGCAATAATTGTACACCAACTTGGCTTGAGGATCAGGCTTTCTATCCGTAATCTATGTCCGCCTCCTGTCCGCTTTTGGCTTGGACTGCGAGGAATGCACCATAAAGGCCTCATGCAGTGCCTGCCTACTGGGTGCGCGAGCACGAAGCAAGAAAGAAACATACAGGAATGTAAAATGCTGATATGTAACACTGAATTGCTTATTTTCGCTATAAAAGCAAATTCCTCAAACGTTATTAAAAAGGTTTAGACAATGTTTTACCCGTATGTTTTCTGCATGGTACGCAAGTAGTATATATCTCTAATCAAATGCTGGTATTCAACAAGGAGCTTTTAGGTGAAATTTATTAAGTGTGGTAATATGACTATAATATTCCCTGGCATGGAGGGTTAAGCATCGAATCTAAATATAATCTACTTGCAAACAAAATTCATAAATGACTCATGGCTCGTTGTAAAGCTTAATTTTTGTTCTGCCTGGCTGCCTGGAGGCAGAACTATTTACGCGGAATCTAGTATGTTTAGCATTGTACACTCATGTCTTCGTAGGAAAACAGACTATGCTCAGCATTGAGCTAGTAGTCTCCTCTGGCTTTTTTTTAACCGAAGGGGGCTGGAATGCAATCTCTGAATTTTGTTTTATATTTTCTATTTTTGTCTTTGTGATCTGGCATAACTTTTTGTTTACTCAAACAACTTTGGCTGCTGGGTCCCTGCGTTTCAATAATTTGTAAAATTCCACATTAGTCTCCCCTTCCCCCCCTAGATTTATGAACATTAAAGTTTAGTTTGGGCAGATATATGCGCGCGTTGAGTTTATGCAAATTAGATTTGTGAACGTTCTGATCAGTCAGCTATATATCTCCCGGCTGACAGGTTGCTCTTAGATCAACAGCTGGTAACAAACGGAAGCTGGGATCAAACAAATGAATATACGAAAACAACAAAACACTTGTTAGCTAATGGAAATATAGGTTTCTGCAAGTCGTGAATCATTAGCGCTGAATGCAGAAAGAAAACGTCAGAGATCCGACTTATAAATAATCAGAAAAAGTGCTAAAGTGACCTGTAAAAGGGAATAGTCCCACAGAAACAATAAAGGATGCTACATAATTAGTTGTCAAGCTATTGCAAAATAGTTGCCAAATGCTTCTGCCTAATTTCAGATTCGCATTTCAGATTCGCAGATAGTCTTTTTATACTCAGTTTGCAGAACTATGCCCCTTTCAGGGGTCAGCTTGTTGGATTCATATGGGAGTGAGGACATTCATTTTGCTTAAGGTGCTGGTTCGGGTTTGTGTATTTTTGGGCTTTAAAAGCGCAATTGCCATTGAAATTCGTTCAATTTTGCTACAATTACATGATTTCGCCTATAAAACACTTTAGAAAAATGGCGGCTTGAAAATTTGAGTTTTGGAGAAATTAGCTTTAATCCGCCATAACTTGCACTATGGCCACCCTACAAAGATGACTTTATAGTCATTCGAATCCTCTCACCAAGACCTACAACTTTGCTCGTGAGAGTATTCTTCGATTCGTTATGGTTTAAGAGATAACAGCGAAAATTAATTTCCGAGGTCCAAAACCTGCCATTTTTCGAAAAATCAAATATTGCCAGATTTCGACAGCTTCAACAGCGTTGGTCCGTCGCTCAAGTATTGTCCATATTTGTAGTCCTAAAGGACATGCCATATCCAGCGGAGAGCTCTCTGCGGCTTCTCAGCCTTCGCACAGCAGCGAAAATGTGAAATTTCGAAAATCTCAACTAGATTGTTTTGAACACGGATTACTCTCAACTCATGCAATCAGTTAAAAAAACGGCTTTACACACGTATTTTTGAGACAATTCCCGAGGGCTATTTTCATGGTTTTGCGTCTTGTATTTCAGTTCGAAATAAGCGTCCAAACTTGAAAATTTTGACGAAAATCGGACAAAATTTACGTTTTTCTCAAAATATTGAGATTCTTTACTCGCTAAACAATTTCAGAAAAAATAGCCCTCAGGAAGACGATTCTTTTGAAGCCTGAACTGGTCGCTTTTCTTTAACTTTCCCACACTTCGAGAAATCCATGTTCAAAAATTGTTTTCATGTTATTGCAAGTTGTTGTTCAAATTTCATGTTATTCAAGCCGAAGAGTTGAAATGAGACAGCTATACTGTACTTAGTTATAACAAGCACACTCTAAGCTTTGAAATGATATAAAAATTATCGTTGAACACCAAAAATTGAGCAAATTACAGTCTTTCAAAATTTGCTGCAAATACCCGAACCAGCACCTTAAGGTGCTGGTTTCCTTTCGGGTATTTTTGACTCATACTGCTTTAATCCTTACGTAAATGGCTAAAACTTACGAAAGAACTTATTTCCGTGCTCTTTAACATTCTGGGACCAGTCCCGTATTTTTAGGACAAAAGATAAGAAAGTTTTGGTTTTTGGCCTTAGGCTCCCAGTAGGTAGTCAAGACACGGGATTGGTTGTTATGGCTGGAAAGGGGACTCAAAAACGAACATTTTTGCTTTTACAACCTTTGAGCTATCTCCAGTGGATAAGTCACTATAAGCAAAAAACTGTTTTGAGGGTCAAAAAAATGACCATTTTTGAGAAAATCAGTTTTTTAAAAATTACTGCCACATGTTAAGGACAAAGTTGGCTTATTTATACTTAATCGATACAGCGTCTAAATGCACATTTTATGAATGCCTATTAGCCGGACTTTATTGCTGTAAGCTAGAGATTTGACCGAAAAACCATTTTGGCAAAACTGCGATTATTTTGTTTCGAACATCGATTTCTCAAAAACTACTCGACGGATTCTGGAGATTTTTGGCAGAATCGAAATTCGCGCTATTGCGGAAGGACGTTTTTCTTGGTTTGAGCTAAAACAACTCCAGTTGCGAGAAAACTGAATACAAAGTTGCGAAATTTCGTGTCGCCGCACATTTACCGGATTTTCTGGAGTATTGAGGCTTGAGGCTTGTTGAGCCAAATCCAAAAAACGTTCCTCGGCCCATATGTCCTCTGTATGATAGCACAAGAAAATAATTTGGCCAATTCTTCAGTTTTGAGAAATCCATGTTCAAAAATGTTTGGTCTATATTCATCCTGTTAGATGTCAGTACGCCTAAAAATTTTTGCTAGTTTTTGCTAATTTTCCAAGTTTCGTAAGCTCATGTGAATCTACAGATAATAAGCTATGATAACAGATAATAATGATGTATAAAGCTCTTTCCAACACCCAAAATTGCGAAAGTTATAGCGTTTCAAAAAATCACCAGAAAAGCACTGCACAAAAGGATACCACCACCTTAAGGTAGTGATTCCTTTTAGAGACATCAACTTTGAACCCGTATTACCCATTCATTACTTGGAGATAAGAATCCATTCTTATATCAAAATGGAGCTTAATATTTTCTCTTTCTAATGAATGCAAGGAAACTAACTTCAGTTTTTGGAAACTATTTTACTGGATTTTCGAAGTACTTTAATCTTCCAGATTTTTTGCAGACTAATGTAAATTTTTTCGTGAGGCATCGGCTTCATCATTCGACTCCACTATCAAATAGCTGGGGACCCTTTTTTAATTATCATGAAATCACTCTTCGTTATGAAGAAATTAGCCAAAACGTTTGCGCAACCTAGATTTTGCCTACTTTTCCCAACTTTAGTAAGCGGCCACCAATCGGGGCAACAAAAAAGGGTCCCTGGGTATTTATGTGTAAAAGACGTCTAGTAAGTGACAACCCTCTAGCTTGCATAGTAAATGCTCCACAATCGCTGGAAAAAATTTGGTCATGTTTTTGCAAAAACTGTATTTATGATAGCAGCTCACGGGATAGCATAGCATTTGGAAGATTACCATACCTCGTATAATCGGCCTCGACGAGACCTTCAAATTGATACCCCTAGTTCAATTTTCGGCTTGCATAGCTCAAGAAATCGTGGATAATTTGATTTCTGTAATAATGACAATTTTTCAACGCCAAAATAAGAAAATCGGCTTATATCTCAAACTGGAGAAGAGCTAGAAAGTTGCTTCCAGGAAGCAAAAATGTAGACCTCAACGAGATCTTTCAAATGAGAATAGTCACAACTATGCAGCTGCTGCTCAACTGTCAGGAATTGGCAAAAACCGTCTTGAACGAAAACCTTGAAATTTTGAAGCGGCATTGCGCGGAGGGTGTTAGAACACCAAATGAACTTATTTTGGAAAGTTTCATCAAATTTCATCTTCGTTTGAGCCGTCAACCAACAATATGTGCCCAAAAGGAATCACCACCTTAAGGTGTGATTTTGGGTTCACAATTCACATTGTTGGCACATAGCCCTAGTGATGTGGATCGGATCGGATCGGATCGGCAGCCAAAATCACCTACCGATCCGATCCGCCAATTGGCTGGCGATCCGATCCGATCCGATCCGATCCACCCCCGGATCGGGCCGATCCGATCCGATCCGGCCATAATTTTAAAACTTCAATTGCTATATATACCTTTCAATTTCCTAGTATATTACAAAACTCTTGATCAAACGTCGCATCTCAATCTTATTTAAAAATTTTTTAAACTTCAGCTACAGAATAATGTGCAATCAGCTTGGAAAAATAACGAATTGCTTTGTTTTGGGAGTTTAGAATCTAGTGAGAAGAGAATACAAAAGAGAAAACAAAGTGGACAAAATTTGGGTATAAGACCAAAAAACTTTAGTCGTTTATTCCAAGCTTAAGTAATACTTTTATAATTTTATATATTTATAAGCAATGTATATACTTTTTAAAATGTTCTGAAATAGAAACATTGAAAATCAAGAAAAACCCGAAATCCGGCTTTTATTCACGACGGAGAATCTAAAATTATTCCATGATTTGCTAAAATTTATGAGCATTGAAAATTTTGTATCGGTTCCGTGGTCAAATATATAGGGATGATTTCACAGCATATTTTTGCTCTTACAACCTTTTATCACCAAAATCCACCCTAATTACCAGAATTTTAGTTGTTTTCTGGTTTTCGTAGTTTCCGAATATTAAATTTTTTAATTCCCACGATATGGTCATCATTTAAAAGCTCTTGACGAACTGAACACTTTTTGTAATACAATCAATGCCATAAATGCACTCGATTCTCGAATTAACGAATACAGAACTTTCCCGATTTAAATGTTTTAATTACCCACACCTATGGGTAGTTACTCAAACGGTATTGAAGAGGTGAACAACTTGCGTAATACAACTACATCCCAGAAATGCGCCCTGATCCAGGAATTCACAAGCAGTGAGTTCTGAGAAATTGGCACATCTTCAAGTATTGGTTCTAGCTCATCAACAGCTTTCAAATAATACCATGCAATTCAAATGGAGATGCAAAAGATGCAGCTGGAACAACTCTAGTCGATCATGGAAACAAAATTTTGTATGCACCAAAATTTTGGAGAAATTTAATATTTCAATATTTCATATAGTATTAATATTAAATATTTTCGTAATTCAATCCCGATATGCCGGTTATTCTAAATTAAAGTTCTGGACGATTTTAAAAAGAATATATTGTTGGGGTTTGCTCTAAAGGCGAGTTTGCAATAAACGACCGATTGAATGCACAATTTTGGTCGTACAATATATACCATGTACAAAAATGCCTCGGATGGAGTTTGCAGACTTCTGCGTCCATTTCTGAGCCAACGCTCTTTGGTGAAAAATTTTCATACCAGATCTTGATCATACCAAAATAAGTACACTCTCAGCGGCATTGAATTTAAAAGCGGAGTGGACTGTCCAAAAATTAATTAACAGAAAATATTTGAGATCAATACCATTAAACGGTTTTCATGTGTACACAGCAAACATTTATTTACCCAGAGAAAGAAATAAGAAAACTCAACTGAATATTCGACATTTGAACAAAATTCAGACGAAAAATTTTGAAAATTTCTTCAAAGAAAATTGACAATGTAATGTAAAAACTGGTACAACTTTCCAAATTTTTGCCGGATCGGCGATCCGAAAAAATTAAGCCGATCCGATCCGGCCGATCCGATCCGAAAATTTGTCGATCCGATCCGATCCGATCCGACCCCGGATCGGTCGATCCGATCCGATCCACATCACTACATAGCCCACATCAAGTCCAGATTTGATAAAACGTTCCAAAATAAGTAGTTTTAGCATGATGTAACAAACACCCTCTGCACAACCCCGCTTCAAAATTCAGCATTATATACCATTTAGAACAGCTTTGTTAATTCTTTCCCATTTGAACAGTAGCTGCATACGACTATATTCATTGAAAGATCTCATTGAGCTCCACGTCCACAGCTTTGTTTTTGCAATCATTTTTCTAACTTTTCCCCTTCGTGATATATAGCCAATTCTCTGGGTTTTAGCGTCACAAACGACACAGTTTTGCTGAAATCGCATAATCTATAATTTATTTAGCTACAAAAGCCGTCAAATAAATTAAGGGTGTCGATTTGAAGGTCTCACAGTGGCAGTTATCAGAGACATGGTCATCGTCCAACCACTATCCCATAGGCTCCTATTAAAATGTTTTTGGAAAAAGACTGCCAATTTTTACAGTGTTGGTGGTTGGTGTATCGTTTACTATGATAGCTGGAGGGTTGCTACTTAGTAGATCAGATCTACACAAAAATACGTGAATTCACGATAACTTTAAAAAGGGTCTCCACCTATTTGAAAGAGGTATCGAATGATATAACCGATACCCCCGAAAATATATAGCTAGTTTAATCTGCAAAAATTACTCCTTCAGGAATACAGTAAAAAATAAAAAACCAAAATGGAATATATGTAATAAACATATAAATAACAATGGTTCAAAGTTGATGTCTCTAAAAGGAATCATAATCTTAAGGTGGTAGTCCCCTTTGATGACTTCAATTTTGAGCCTACTCATTCCGATTGCTGCTTTGTATCTAAAGTTGTAACTTGCAAAAGTTGGGAAAAGTTGGCAATATCCAGGTTGCGCATACATTTTAGCTATCTCCATAACGCTTTCACGGTTTCACAATAATTAAGAAAGGGTTCCCAGCTATTTGATAGACGGATCGAAAATTACCGATGCCTCAGGAAAAAATTTACTTCCGTGTGCAAAAATCTGGAAGATTGCACTCCTTCTAAAATGCAGTAATTTTTTTTGGAAAACCGAAATTAGTTTGATTGCACTCATTAAAAAAAGCAAATGTTAAGCTACAACTTGATATAAAAATGGCTTCTTATCTCCAAGTAATGAATGGGTAATAATGGTTCACAACTGATGTCGCCAAAGGGAAGCACCACCTTAAGATGGTGATTGCTTTTAGAGACATCAACTTTTAACCATTCATTATTTATTTATTACTTACATTCCATTTTGGGTTTCTATTATTACTGTATTTTAGACTGAGTGTAAATTGTTTGTAGACTGAGACTGAAGTAAATATTTTCGGTATCGATCCTTTTAGATGTGTCCAAAAGGAATCACCACCTTAAAAGATTGTATTAAGTGTCTGTATGATTCTAATTCTTTAGTCGTCCTTTTTTCGGGTTTTCTGTCATCTGCCTTTCCAGTGGGCTTTCAGTGTTCCGATCTGACTAGTCGCTATTTATTCCTAAGCGGAGACACCTGCATTTGTAAATCAGAAAGAGGAAGGAAGTCATGTACCGACATGCAAGACTTGTACAGATGGACAGTAGGGGTCATTGGTAGCTCACTGCCACAATCATGTTCACTTTTCTCTCCGCGAAACTTCTTCTTCTACTGCCTTTTTACTAAAAACACTTACAGGATACTTGGGGAGGACCACTTAACGTTGTAAAGTATGCCTAGCAGTGGTGGACCGCTGGCAAATTTATAGGTAGTCGCAAACACAAATCATACTAAAAACCTTCAAACCAACAAAACACGGTGTTTATTACAAAAACGAACATCTGCTACAAACATGTACATTACATTCATGCAAAGTCATAACCAGAAAAAGAATTGGAATTAACACTGAAATGGTAGTTAGTATAAAAAGGTTTATATGATTGTTGTACCAGAAAGTTGCAGTCGTTTTCAGAGTACTCAATCCTTTCCATTTTCCATTTTTCTTTCATCTGATTCCTTTTTCTGTTTCAAAGCCGGTTGATCAGTTCTTTGAATTGGGATCACGGTTTCAGAGGGCCCTCCTTCCAGAACCTTCTTTGGAGCGTCAACGGTCAGAATTCCATCACTGGACAGGCGGGACTGAATCATTCCAGGATCAACAGTCTAAAATATAAATTATGTCGGAAAACATACTTTATACAAATTATATCGGCAGAAATATTTTTCAAAATTTAAACCATCAATCAATATATTGCATGCCTTACACAAAAGATGGCTCTTTGAATAAAAGTACATATATATATAAAAAATAATATATAATTATGTAAATATATAATTCTGTTAAGTTGAAACAAGTTCGAGATTGCATGTAATTTAGAATACATTAGAATTGGACTAAAATTTGAGAGCAGCGCGCTCATAGCGTCCACAGTTTTAAATTTGGAATTTGAATTTAAATCTGAAGGTGGCAGACTTTACCTTTGGTAGTTTGTATCTTCTTTGGAAGGATCTTTGAACGTATCCATGCTGATCGGGTCTCTCTTCGTGACGGCCTTCAACAATCACATTACCCTCACAAACTTTCACCTGAAATTACAAATTCAAAATATCGATTTCGTAGAAACTAATTATTTCTTCTGACCTGACTAGATTGAAATGGGAAAACTCCGGAGCTGACATTCTTGAATAATCCTTGTCGATGTAGCATTTTATTGGTATGGAATTTGATTTTTGTGAAAAAATGTGAAAATAATCACTGAACACAATCAGTAATTTTAGTCTCGTGTAAAAAAGTTGTAGTAACTTCGTAAGCTGAAGTATTCCAACCAACATACAGTTGATTAGGTCGAGCTGTCTTGCTGATTTCTCATAACTATTCAACTTGACTAACTTCAAAACAAATACATGCAAAATAAATACATGAATAAAACTGAATAATCTGAAATCTTATACAGAATTTCGTAAAATTTGTACCTGAACATCTTCCGGTGCCAAATTTCTGACATCCATGGCGATCTGAAGTTTATCCTTTTCGTCTCGGATCTGAACTTGACCGGCGTTGGGAATTTCCCCGAAATCTCGCATCATAGACTCAGTGAAATCGCGAGTAAGATTCTCTATCAGATGGAAAGGTCGAAGTGATCGACCGAATGGATAATTCAAGAGAGATAAACCCGAGTCCATATCGTCATAGATTCGGGAACGTGGGCGTTCATAGAACCACAAGGCCATAATTAGGCAAAATGAAACGGCGCTTTTGACGAAATAAAATGAAACACTGAGAATGCTTTGCTGATACAGAAACTTGCAAAGACTAGTGGAGTACCACCTTATAAATAGATTGAAAGAAATTTCTGGAAATAAACAACAGAATTAGCTACTAGAAGGTTCTAGAAGAAAATCCTATTTTCTGTTTCAACACAGCATGACTAGGAATGTAATTTCATTGGCTGCTTATTTTGCTTGCGTAAACGTGATTGGATAGAAGTTTCTAGAAGCTTCCAGAAACTTTGACTTCATTGGATCTTAATTTATTTTGCATTCCTGCCGATATGAAATATATACTGTGGATAAAAATTGGCTTCTAAACAAGTTATTAACAACAAATTTAGATCAGCTGTCAAGAATTATTTTAGAGCTTAACTTTTAGCTGAAAATGTAGGTTCTAGCGCTTGTGTCAGCATTATTGAAGCAACTGTTTTCCTGCTAGCTCACTTTTTTACACACTAAAGGGGGGCTACTAAAATCGACTTGCCGCGACTATCACCGATTGGCCTACTTTTTGGCGAAGATATAGAGCATGGGTGTGGTCAAAACAATATCGGGTTCTAAGACCTTAGCTGCCTTCCAGCCATGTGCAGCCGTCGCGTTTATGTGCCCGACCCCCCATTTTTCGCAACCACCAACATAATTAATTAAAAGTTTCTACTGACTACTAGGCCCAAGCTTAAAAGCTGCCATACGCCAATATGATTTGGCACATATGTCCCTACCTGCAGAAAATACTAGATGTCTCTATCTCATCTGCATCAAAGGGAATTACTCTTCAAAGTTGAAGTTTCGTTAAAAATTTAAAAAATTTTGGCTTACGAAAGGGATATTTGATTACTGGTGCGAGCTATAAGGCTGTAATTTGGCATAAAGGGAGGCCTTAGGAGTACTCATTTGTGCCAAATGGCAAGAAATTCTGCCGCGTGAAAAAATTTTTATGTCAACTTTAATCTTCGAAAATTGCCGAAACCGCCATTTTCAGTCTGTCGGATCCTGTGTAGAGGCTTTCTGCAGCCATTGAAGTCGCAAACCTTCACTAATCGAGCTGAAAACTTTTGTGGGGGTGTTTTCTACCTCACTGAGTTCAAATATATCAAAAAATTTCAATTTCAAACATTTGATTTTTTCGCTTTCTGAGGTACCATTGCCCAAAAAAGGCGTTTTTGGAAATTTTTGAAGATTAAAGTTGACATAAAAATTTTTTCACGCAGCAGAATTTCTTGCCATTTGGCACAAATGAGTACTCATATAGGGCCTCCTTTTATGCCAAATTACAGCCTTATAGCTCGCACCAGTAATAAAATTTTTCTTTCGTTAGCCAAAAATTTTTAAATTTTTGCCGAAACTTCAACTTTGAAGAGTAATTCCCTTAGATGCAGATAAGATAGAGACATCTCGTATTTTCTGCAGGTAGGGACATATGTGTCAAATCATATTGGCGCATGGCAGCTTTGAAGCTTGGGCCTAGCAGTTTGTCGAAATTTTTAATTAATTATGTTGGTAGTTGTGAAAAATGGGGGGTCGGGCACATAAACGCGACGGCTGCACATGGCTGGAAGGCAGCTAAGATCTCAGTACCCGATATTTTTTGACCACACCCATGCTCTATATCTTCGCCAAAAAGTAGGCCAATCGGTGATAGTCGCGGCAAGTCGATTTTAGTAGCCCCCCTTTAAGGTGCTGGTTTCCTTTCGGGTATTTTTGACTCATAGGGCTTTAATCTCCAGTGTTTAAATCAGTATAAGCAAAAAACTGTTTTGACGGTAAAACAATGGCCATTTTCGAAGAAATCAGTTTTTTCAAAATTATATACTGCCACACGTTAAGGACAAAGTTGGTTTATTTATACTCAATCGATGCAGCATCCAAATGCACATTTTATAAATGCCTATTAGCCGGACTTTATTGCCTTAAGCTAGAGATTTGGCCGAAAAGCTATTTTGGCAAAACTGCGATAATTTTGTTTCAAACATCGATTTCTCAAAAACTGCTCGACAGATTCCGGAGATTTTTGCCAGAGTCGAAATTCGGACTTCTGCGGAGAGACTATTTTCTTGGTTTGGCTAAAATATATCGAGTAGCAAGAAAACTCAACGCGAAGTTGCGAAATTTCGTATTACCGTGCATTAGGTAGATTTTCTCGACCATTGATCTCTTAAGCCAAATCCTAAAAGAACGTCTCTCGGCCCATATGTCCTTCACATCACGGCACAAAAAGAACTTTTGGCCGCTTCTTCAGTTTTGATAAATCGATGTTCAAAGATTTTTTGTATTCATCATGTTAGATGTCAGCAAGTCAGAAAATTTCTGCTTTTTTTTGCTAGTTTTGCCATTTTCGTAAGCTCATGTCAATATACAAATAATAAGCTTTAAAATGATATATAAAGCTCTTTCCAACTCATAAAATTGCGAAAGTTATAGCGTTTCAAAAGATCGCCACAAAAGCACTGCACAAAGGGATACCAGCACCCCACGACTGCGAAGCTTCGTTCTTCAGCTATAGAACATCATTCCGTTGCCAGGAATGCGAAAACACACGTCCACTAATTTTAAAAATTTGCCAAGGTTTTGTGGCAATGCACGCTTTCTCAGTGCAGTCAAGAGTTATAAAGGAAGAGTGAGACACCCGGCTCTTCCTAGTGCTTTAAGCTTGCGAGATGCGCTGCACGTTAAGGCCGAAATCTCGGGGGGTACCACTTACCGCTGTTAACCATATGTTTATATGCGTTTTGAACTAAAACACATCTGATTGGCTAGTCGCCTACCTTCTGTCAAATATACGTGTATAAGCAGACCCTCCCCCCGAGATTTCGGGGAGGTCCCAATTACACGTACGTATTTCTAAAATCGTTTAGCCTTTTGCTGATTGATTGATTCTTATCTATCGTATCGTATGCCGTTAGAAATCAGCCAATCAGCGAAGAGCCAAACGCTTTTAGAAACTTGTACGTCTAATTGGGACCCCCCCCCGGGGGTCCGCTTATCTCGGGGGGGGGGTTCGCTTATACACGTAAATTTGACATGAGGTAGACGATTAGCAATCAGAGGCGTTTTAGTTCAAACGCATATAAACATATGGTTAGCAATGGTAAGTGGTACCCCCCCCCCCGAGATTTTGGCCTTATATATATGTGCCGAGCATCTAGCAAGTTTAAAGCACTAGGAAGAGCCGAGTGTCTCATTCTTCCTTTATAAACTCTTCGTGCAGTTGTTCAAAGTAGGTGCTCCCGGTCCATCTCCATACCTCAAAATCGGAAACTGACACTCCCTAACCGTGGCCTGGTTGTTTAGTGGTGTTGGTGGAGACTCTCACTTTTCGATTTCTGAAGTATATAATGTATGTTACAAAACTGGTAGTAAATGCTTCCATCCAATCACCTAATCCAGTCGGTATCCCGGTTAGGGTTAGCAATTGCTTACAAGGCCTTCAAAACCTCTATGGTACTGACGCAATCGGTTGCATGGAGATATGAAGGGTTGGAGACAAGATGGTAGCTTTTAACGCTATACTCGACATGCTCCTCCTCTGACTGAAGTAAGAAAGTGTGCAAGTGAATGAGGCTCCAATTGGAAACTTGCATCTTTCTTACATAGTTCGCTTCGAAGACCGAAATACAGGTTTTTTTGCGTTCTTCATTTGTCTTTCATATTTTCAGACATGTAATTTAATGCAACTATTGAGACCAAGGCAATCCCGAGAGCTTTTCACA
Source organism: Trissonchulus latispiculum (assembly GCA_030248195.1). Lineage (NCBI taxonomy): Eukaryota > Metazoa > Nematoda > Enoplea > Enoplida > Ironidae > Trissonchulus > Trissonchulus latispiculum. The sequence continues at coordinate 40,464 of JASAND010030801.1, forward strand.
TGCCGCCCATCTGCTGCCACTAATGTTGGAAATGGATCTAAATTCGTGCCTCCGTGTGAAAAGCCTGCAATGGTTTCCCGTCGCCAAAGGCGCCATTTTTTCATCTGTCATCAGCGCAAAACGACAACCCTCAATGGCACAAGATTTTACAGTTGAAATTTGACCAAAGAATATCCCTATCGAATCTCACTATGCGTATGAAGTAAGTTGACAACCCACTGGCTACACAAATGGCAGGAGACAAAGCTAGCGTGGCGTACACACCAGAGAAAACTAATCCTACTTTCGTTTTCGTAGATGCTCTGAAATCTGTCAGTCTACCACTACCTTACCTGGAAAAGAACGACACATTGTTTTATTTATTTGAACATCAAAACAAATAACAGAAACAAGTACGTAAACAGTCTAACATACCCAATCAGTAGCACTGCTGTATCACAAAAATTAAACCTTAGGCGAGGATGTTTCAAAAAAAATCAACACAGAAAATACAGTACTAACAGAAATAAACAATAAATACACAACACCATTGAAGTAATTTGTTTTTAGTTATAATGTTGAAGTAGAACTCTAAAAATAGTTTTCAAATACAAATGTATGTAAAACAAAAGGGTGGAACTTAAAAGCCTCCGTTAGATATAAACTTGCCGTTTTTATACAGGGGTGTCTGTTTAGTGACAAAAGTTTATAGTATTCCAAAAATTTTCTTCAATTCCACCATCAGTTGCCAATCCGTCTTCTGCAAATCATCACGGAAATACTGTTTACAGACATCGATTGTTTCACGAGATATCTAAAATACACAATAGAGAACATCCCATAACCATAGTATATACTACATAGCAGTGTCAGAAAATGGAATTGTGGAAGAAACACTTATGTACATGTTCATACATAAAACATCGTTCCGTAGACTATTCTTCCTTCGTGAGCTTGTTCTCTATCAAGGTTTGACGGATCTGTACACCTCAGACCTGAATTTACATAACTTGATGCCAGTTTTCCGACCATTTTTTGCAAGCCACCGTTTTGCAACCACCACATTAAATACATACCCGACTGACTAAGACGTCCTCTTCATCAAAATGGCGACCAAACATTTTAGGCGCATCTCCAGTCGTATTCTCGATCTTAATGCAAACTTCCTGTCCTTTGCGAGCTGACTCTACCTCTTTGTGGTTTTGCTCTATACTGCTCACATTCCCCAAGAATACAAACTAAACAATAACAATTTTACAAAATAAGCACAGACGATAGCTAGCTGCTTACTGAGATAACAACCAGGCGCATGGAAGCTAATTTAATCGTAAAGGTCCCAAGTTTGCTTCCGAACCGGTCAACGGCGCGACAATTTCCTCCTGTCTTATTTCTTAAGGTGGTGATTCCCTTGGAGACAACAGCTTTGAACCCTTATTACTCATCCATTACTTGGAGTTAAGAAGACAGTTTTATATAAAAATGGAACTCAACATTTTCTCTTTCTAATGAATGCAATGAAATTAACTTCAGTTTTCGGAAACTATTATACTGCATTTTCGAAGTACTTTAATTTTCCAGATTTATTACAGACTAAAGTAAATTTTTTCGTGAGGCACCGGCTACATCATTCGATTCAAGAGGTTATAATACCAAGAGTAAGACACTCAGCCCTTCCTAATAGAATAAGCTTGCGAGATGCTCGACACATTAAGGTCGAAATCTCGGAGGGGGGGGGGCTTCTCAGCGTGTAAACATACAACGCTGACATTTTTCAAAAACGGGCGTTTTCGACAAATTAAATACTATAACTTGAGCTAGGAAAATCGTACAGCAATATTTTTTCAATAAATTCTTTTTCTCATTTCTGAACCAGGCAGGAGCTCCAGAGATTAGTTCTCTCTGGGTAAGAGCGCTCAGAGCGCCCATTGGCTCACTCCTGTTCGGACTAAAGCTACGGCCTTAGTGACTGCAGGCAGGCGTTTTTCATTATTTCTTTAAGCTTATTCTATTAGGAAGAGCTGAATGTCTTACTCTTGGTATTATAAACTCTTGTTCGATTCCACTATCAAATAGCTGGGGACCCTTTTTTAATTTCCAAGAAATCACTTTTCGTTATGAAGAAAATAGCTAAAATGTTTGCGCAACCTGGATTTTGCCTACTTTTCCCAACCTTAGCAAGTAAGCAGCAATCGGGGCAACTAAAAAAGGGTCCCTGGGTATTTTTGTGTAAAAACGTCCATTAAGTAGCAACCCTCTGCTTGTATAGTAAATGCTCCACAATCGCTAGAAAAAATTTGGTCATGTTATTGCAAAAACCACAGTTTTTATGATAGCAGCTCACGGGATAGTATTTGGTAGATTATCATGCCTAAGACAATCGGCCTCGACGAGATCTTCAAATCGACACCCTTAGTTTAATTTTACGACTTGCGTAGCTCAATAAAAAGTGGATTATTTGATCTCTGCAAAATAGACAAAGGTTTCAACGCAACAAAAAACCGGCTATATCTCACAATAGAGAAGAGCTAGAAAGTTGCTTCAAAAAGCAAAAATGTAGAGCTCAACGAGATCTTCCAATTGAGTATAGTCATAACAATGCAGCTGCTGCTCAACTGTCAGAAATTGGCAAAAATTGATCTGAACAGAAATCTCGAAATTTTGAAGTGTCTTAAGAAAGGGTAGATAAGGTAGATAAGTTAACTCAATCATTTTCAAGAAAGAGTTAAAAGAGTTAACTTTAACTTTACTCTACTTCACTCTGCTTTACTTTACCCTACCATTTCTTAAAAAGGCCCTTAGATTATGCTACCGACAGTACCCTTCACTTTATTGAGAGTCTAGCAATCCTAATTTTAAAAATTTCATTGCCCTTTGTGACTGACTGCAACGCTTGATATTTCATGATTTCACTATGACATGATGTCAGTCAGCTATCCCTTCTTCCGTCATTCACTTCATTATTCATGCTCCATATTTATTTTAGAAAGGAAAAACGGATGGTTCAATTAGCTACTACAAAAGTACCTCTTTCGAAGGCACGCAGATCGGAGTTCCACGTTTCAGGATTCCAGCGTCAATGGATACACCGGCCACAATCGGATTTCGACTGTTGAATACGAATTGTGGCATGATTCTAAATTTGCAGGGGAAAACGGCCAGATGCTCATTCTCCTTGCGCTTACGATCTTTCCATTCTTCTCTGAAAACAAACAATAAAGCGAATAACTGCAACCAAAATAATTACAATATTAAGAAAAATTTGAAAAAACTGCCAGAACGCATAGACCACGAGAGCTCTTATATGCGACTATTTTATTTATATAGTTCACGGTTATGATCATTGTTGACACAACACATAACTCCATCATTATTATCATGTTTCATTAGCTTTGATCAACCAAGAATTAAGTGAAAAATATTTACCGATATTTGGTAAAGGCATCGAACAAATGATATATGATATCCCGCTGAAAGATGCGAACGCCCAACTGGTCTGCCAAGTCCTGAGCGTCACGATCTATAGAAACGTCAAAGGCCAAAATCACTGCGAATCTAAAAGAAACAGTGAAAAATCCAAAATCAAAGAAAATACACATAGCAAAATGCATGCAACAAAATCTACAATAAAGGGCAAAGAATAACTCAAAAGGAAAGCAAATGGTTTACATTGTTTTAATCATGAGTTGAGCGCTATTATTTTGGATTACAACTATGAACTTACTTACCGTTTCATTTTTAAATATTTTAATCTCATACTATAATGAAGGGGTAGGTAACACGTTCAATTTCTATAGAAGATTCACAAACACGAATGGATAACAAACTTAAATATTTTAAAACTTACTGTCCCTCGTCATGTTCCAACATCGTGGAGGCTTTCATAACGTCCTTCTTATGGACCGGCCCAATGTTAATACCAAAATACTGAAAATAGTAAGTACATATATAAATAAAAATGTATTATCTACAAAGTTTCAGTCATAGTAGCGAACTGGGCTTTTCTTGATTTTTTCTTGGGGGAGGGGGGCGTCATGCGGGGGCTTAAAGTCCGAGGAACAAGGAATTTTGAAATTTTTTCTAAAAATGCGCTAAAAATAGCGATACACTGTAATGGTTGATTTTTGTCAGAGCAAGCGTGATGGCTCTTGATCTCTTCCTCACTTTGTTTCTAGGTTCGTGGGTTCACGAAGTGAATGTCATACATTGGCACCCGCTTTTAGTTGCGCTGCGATTGCGCCTGCATCGGCTGGAAGGGAGTCGCCTGTCGTGGGTCCGAGTCCCACCAGAGGTTCGAATTTTGATACCTTCTGTGGTACATAACTTTCTTCTTTATTTAAAAGTTAATAAACAAAATTAACTCCAAATCTTCAGGTTGTACAAATGTACATAATATGTAATACTGCTCAACAAACCGGTATTTTAGATGTTTTCAAAAATTCCAACAAAGCTTCCAAGGAGCCCAGTGTAGAAGCATGAACATAGACGCCTCGTTCGGACAGCTTAATGGACTGCAATGCGGCCTTCAACATTCCAGCAATTTCCTCCTGCAACCACCAATACAGTAATGTTACACAAGACCGTCAAGCCGCTTTTTAGAAAATGTTCACAAGGTATCAGTGGATAAAGACTTAATCTACAATCTAAGCACACAACGTTAAGTCAATCTTTTTAACAGGTAATTTCAGGGCTAAAAGGGGCTAAACAGGCCATACCTAACTTATCCTTAAGCTAAATCTAACCATTCGAGTCTTTTAACACTACCTTTTTTACTCGTGCAAGAAAAAGCTTAGGTTTGAGATAAATGTAAAGGCCATCTGCACCTGAAGAGAGCCACAAATCCACAAACCTTTAGAATTTCAATCTCGTCCTCTTTCTGTGCCACCAACAAAGGAAGACCGGCCATGGCTTTTTCCAAATCGTTGGCCAACAATTTGATTCCTTGAGCGCCCTTCAATATCTTGAAATGCTCATATGGATTCTACAACAAAAACTGAAACCATTTAAAAATTGAATTTAACTACGGAAGAGAGCAACCAAACGTTAGCTTTTAGATTTCATCAAACTTCTTAAACATTAAGTAAAACCCAGACAAGCATAATATTGCTGTGAGAAAAAGATGTGTTCATGAAACTATGAAAGATACAAGTCAAGACGCTTTCCCATCCTTGCATTTTCCCATGGAATGGACCCTAACCTAACCTACCAAGCAGCCCAGCCTCCAGCAAATACCGTCCTACAATGTTTTCTTAAAATTGAAAAATACTAATTAAAATTAAAAATACTTTAACTTTATTGGAGCTTTGTATGAAGTTTCGGTAAACACTATTTATTTTAAACTAAAATAATTTGGTTCATGCTAAACGTAAATATCTAATTCAAACTGCTACAAACAAAATGCTAAAAAACATTTTAAATGTGAGAAAACACACCCCCCCGAAAGTTATCCGAGACATGTTATTTCAAACAGAAACAATGGCGTTAAAAAGGCATGCTATGCGTCGACGAACCTTGACTCTCAATTCCTTCATAGGTTGAGGTTTCAGTAATTCTCTGATTCTAGTTACAATAGGACCCTCTGTACCCGCCAACACTATTGTGTCGCCAACTTTCAATTCTCCATTCACTAAAATTACATCAACCGTTGTACCCAGACCAGGCAATGCTTTCACCTAAAACAAATGAGTAAAATATAGGAATATGATAGGGACAATGGCAGTTACACAAGCGAGGTTGGGAGTGTGACCTGAATTAAAAAAAACTAAATTCGTTGAAAAAGCTACCGATGGGGAATATTACAGCAAAGAAGAGCAGAATTCTAATTGCATGATGACAAAAAGATTACTATTAAAAGTACACTGTCGCCACATGCACAAAGTATATAAATCAATTACTCTTTCAAAGAGTTAAAATCCACAAAACAGTATATAGCAGCAGACGGTTCCCCAGTCAGCCATAATGGCAGACTAAAATTTATTTAAACTAAAAATAAAATTCAGAAGCGTCAGAAAGATGGGATCTTTTCACACAATCTGCGCATTACCTAGACCTTCACATTGGAGTAATAAAAAGGATACGTCCGAGATGGGACTTTTGACACTCAGCCGACGAAATACTGACCTCCAAAACAGTACACTGCAGATTATCACAGTAGGCAAGACGGTCCTTCAGATAGGTCTCAGAATGCCGACAGACTTCCGCCATCAGATTGCCCATCCCATCACCTGAGTGGGCGGAGGTCGGCACCACAGAGATCCATTCGGTGGGATCCTTATTTTCATAGAACAGAGCCACATTGAAACCCTGAAGACAAAAGTTTCACAAAAAATATAAAATCTCAATCACCACTAATCTCTTTGGAACAGCAGAAATAAAGTCAGTCACAGAAGTAAGATAAAAGCGCTTACATCCATGATTTACAATACTTCTTAAAAATTATGCTTTCTTATTCTAATACAAAGGCATTGTTTGGCTAACAGCAGAAAAGAAATTATTGCACAGACGTGTCACAGCGAGACAACAACAGAAGGGACTATATACATGATCACTGTTTCCACAAGTACGAACATCTGTCGCCACAAATATTGTGATTACTAACCTTTTCAGCCAATTCCAGTTTTACAGCATCCCAGCGTTCATTGAACTCCATCTGACAATTTTTCTGCTGACCTTTGATGACCAATCGAACATCCTTATGTGGATTTTGCTTCCACTCATACAATCTGTCAATCTGAAATATTACATAAACTAAATAATATTAAATTAAGTATTAATATCAATTAAATCAATTAAAAATAATTTACGAGAGAAAACGAGTCCGCAATGCCGAAACATTAAAGTGTTGGAAATAAAATTCGGAAAAGGATTGGACCACTGGCAGATGACCAGAAAATTCCTTTTTCATTTCGACCGAATTTTGTTTGAAAAACACCTTTTTGTTAAATTAAAAATTAAAAATTAAGTTAAGAAAATTTAGCCTGCACTTCACTTCAGTAGCAACTTCCACTACTTCATTATAACTGATCAGAGATGCACCGGGGCCGCCACTACCGGGGCCGGGGCCAAAAGCAGGGGCCCGGCCCCAGTGCATCCCTATAATTGATATACCTGAATTTGTAAACGATAACGTACATATTAATTAAGTAAGTACCTTATTTAGTGCAATAATAAAGGGTGTCTTATTTTTCTTCAACAGATTAAGGGATTCAATAGTCTGGGGCTCCAGACCATGCATTATGTCCACAACTAGAATGGCAATATCACAGAGAGATGAACCACGAGTGCGCAAATTGCTGAAATAAAAAATAACATATATCGGAAGAAATCAATGTAATGCGTTGCGATTTTTAATAAACATCTGAATATAAGACTATAGCCTGAAGTTCGCAATATGATCACTGGCTAAGCTACATAGTAATCGTTTTATAACGGAAAGAGCTAAACAAACGAAAGTCAACAAATTTATTAAATCAGGCTACCGACATACCTGAAGGACTCGTGGCCAGGTGTATCAATGATAAGTAAACCAGGCAGCTTCAAACTTTCAACAGAAAACTAGAAAACAATAGAAAAAGGAGTTAATATAACACAACTTAAATATAACAACTAAATTGTCGACAAAGCGAACGCATTTCAGGATAATAATTGTACAGAGAGCTCAAAACAAAATATTATTTGCATGTTACACATACATCTTTCAACATTTTGGTCTGTTCTGATATGGCTTCTATAGGAACCATTGTTGCCCCAATCTGCTGAGTGATTCCTCCAACTTCACCGTCCTGTACCTTGGTTCGCCGAAGCTGAAATAAAAACAACTAGCTAAGTAGCGAGAATGGGTTGCCGCTGCTTTTTCCTTTAGGGACACGGGGTTTTTCACGAAGAATGCAACAGTTTTTTGGTTGTAGCTTTCGCTAGACGCATTTCCCGAAAATGCCGCATACAGAAGTTGTTCAGCTCGACGAGCTCTTTCATTTGAGTACCATATCGACCACTTTTGAAGAAATGTTTAAAAATCCGGATTTTCGAGAATTCCAGTATTTTCAGTTTTTCGGTAGTAACTTTCGCTAGACGCATTTCCCGAAAATGCCGCAAGCAGAAAAGTTGCTCAGCTCGACGAGCTCTTTCGCTTGAGTACAATTTCGACCAGTTTTGAAGAAATTTTTAAAAATCCGGATTTCCGTGAATTCCCGGATTTTCAGTTTTTCGGCTGTAACTTGCGCTAGGCGCATTTTCGGAAACTGTCGCAAGAAGGAAAGTTGTTCAGCTCGATGAGCTCTTTCATTTGAGTACCATAACGACCACTTTCGGAAACATTTTTGAAAATCCGGAATTTTCCGGGTCCACTATCTCGAAACTGTAAATTCTACGGAAATTTCGATTTCAGTTTCGAAATCAGCGCTATCGAATTACCCTACGACCAACTTTTAGGCAAAATCGGAGACAAAAAAATTTTACGTTTCCCTTGTTCCCCCCTTGCCATTCTAAAAAATTCCGGGATTCGCCATTCCCGGAATCCGGGAAATATCGGACTGCCCGCGCTTCAGTCAACACTTCACCCCACCCCAAACCCCTCCTGATAATTTCAGCCCAATCGGTCAACCCTAGCAAAAGTTAGAGGGGGGACAGGGGTGGTCACGAGAATAATAAAGGGACATACCCAGATGAAAGGGTTGCCTTTTTTGTGTAAAAAGCGGTAACCCAAAAAACAAGATTGGAAAAAATAATGTAAAAACCAAAAATTGAAGGACCATTGACATGATACAATATACTCCACAAAAAAACAAAAAACTAGAGAGAATAGCAATTTTGGTAAAAAAATTTTGGTAATTATTTCTTTATGAATTTTGGTAAAAAGCGTAGGAGAAAGTTAGTTAGAATTGAGAAAAAGTAAAATATCTTGCAGACAGAAATAATGCAGTCATATCAATGTCACGAGGCCTCTGAGCTGCCAATGCCAAAATTTTTCCAACCATGTCGAACCTTCGAAGAAGCAATTGACAATTACGAAAATGTGAAAATAGTAGTGTAGGGCACTCAACTAAAGAAAATATTCCATAATAACAAGAGTGCATAATTGTGCTACGTATATATTAGAAGAAGAAGAGTAAGCCACTAGAGGGCTCCTCTTCTTGGCATTGCGTAACGGTGCTCCGCCCACAATACGCGAATGTTCCCCCGTTTGGTGAGGGGGGGTCGACAAGCATACCCCCTCCCCGTTTGGTGGGGGGTATGCAAAAGGGGTCCCCGTTTGGTGGGGGGGGGGTATGCAAAAGGGATCCCCGTTTGGTGGGGGGGGGGGGGGTAGGCAGAAGGGGGTCCCCGTTTGGGGGGGGCGCCAAGTCAGGCTGAAATTGGCTGAATCTGATTGGCTGTTGGCGACCACCAAACGGGGACCCTTTTGCACACCCCCCCACCAAATGGGGACCCTTTTTCAAATAGAACAAAAACTACCGTAATCCTCTGCTATACCCCCCCCCCACCAAACGGGGAGGGGGTCTCTGCAATCTGATTGGCTGTTGGCTACACCCCACCAAACTGGGACCTCTTTTCTGCTTCCCCCCCCCCCCCCCAATCGGAGGGGGTGTATGCTTTGTCGAAGAGAGCTACCCCCCCCCCCCCACCAAACGGGGAACATTCGCGTATTGTGGTCGGAGCACCGTTACGCAATGCCAAGAAGAGGAGCCCTCCAGTGGCTTACTCTTCTTCTTATATATAGTGCAATTATGCACTCTTGATAATATCTAGTACATACCTTGTCCAAAATCTTTGTTTTCCCAGTATCTACATGGCCCAATACGCAGACAACAGCGGAACGCAAGTGATCCAAATCTTTGGCCAATCTACCCTCTTCACGGCGCTTCTGAAAGCAAAACAATCAAAGTAGATAAGAAAATCAAAACAAACAGGTAATACATGAAAAACCAAGCGCCAAGTCCATGATATGCGTATCTTGGCCGAGGAGTTGAGAAAACACCATAAGAATAAGATCCTGCATAAGTAAAGTGGCGCTACCCCAAAACTGCTGCAACTATGCCCGCGCGCTTAGAAGCCGCCGGTAGCAACGGCACGAGCGGCACAATGTTACACCTCTTCAAATCGCCGTGCAACTAATCATGACACCCGTTTGAATGAAACAAGGCCATTTAATCTAACATATCTCACACATGAAGCAACCTGACACTGTTAGTTGTTTATTACAGGGTAGGCCATTAAGGTGGTGATTCCCTTTGGTCACATAAAGTTTGCACCATTATTACTCATTCATTACTTGGAGTTAAGAAGCCATTTTTATATCAAAATGTAGCTTGGCATTTTCTCTTTTTAATGCATGCCACGAAACTAATGTTACTTTTCTAAAATATTTTTAACACATTTTAGAAGAAGTATATTTTTCCAGAATTTTTGCAGACTAAAGTAATTTTTTCGCGAGACACCGGTTATATCATTCGATACCTCCATCAAATAGCTGGGGACGATTTTCTATTTATTGTGAAATCGCTCTTCATTATAGAGAAATAAGCTGAAATGTTTGCGTAACCTGTATTTTGCCTACTTTTTCCAAATTTGTCAAGCGATTTTTAGCTAGAAACCAGCAATCGGGGCAACTAAAAATCGTCCTTGGATATATTTGCGCAGAACACATTTGTTCAGTAGCAGTCCTCTAGATTGCATGGTGAATGCTCCACAATCTTTGGAAAAAAATTGGTCGTGTTTTTGCAAAAACTACATTTTTATGACAGCAGCCTACAGGATAGCAGTTGGAAGACGATCATGCGTCGGATAATTTGTCCCTGTGAGATCTTCAGATCGACGCACTTAGTTTGATTTTACGGCTTGCGTAGTTCAAGAAATGTTGGGTTATTTGATTTCTGCAAAAATGACAAGTTTTCGACGCCAAAACAAGAAAATCGGCTATATCTCACGGTAGAGAAAAGCTAGAAACTTGCTTCAAAAAGCAAAAATGTGAAGCTCAGTGAGAACTTTCGAATGAATATAGTCATAGCTGTATAGCAGTTCAGAAATTGGGAAAAACCACTCTGACCGGAAATCTCGAATTTTTGAATCGGGACTGCGCGGAGGGTGTTAGAACGCTAAAAGAACTTATTTCGGAAAGTTTCATCAAATTTCATCTTAATTTACGCCGCCAAATAACAATATGTGCCCAAAAGGAATCACCACCTTAAACTCAATCAAACCGTTTTAGTTTTTCGGCCCTTTCATCCAACTATGTACGTCAAAATGGAGCCAAATTTGTGTGGCCACTTCACACTTATGTACCTGTATTCTGTTCATAATGCGAAGTCTGGCTTCCTCTTTGGTTTCATGATGCGGCGGCGGCTCCTCCCGGTCTGACTCGCTCTCCGATTCTTCCTCTTCATCTTCCTCCTCTGAGGAGCTCTCCTGACCACTGGTGGAGGCCTCGCTGCTCTCCTAAAACAAAACGGATCAAAATTACACTGTCTGAAGACAACAGTAAAAACTGCCAATAACATTTTGATAAAACTGAGAACAGTTTTTCGGAATTTGATTGTGTCCCATATTATAGTTAGGTGAACAAACATGAGCAAAAACGAAGGGAAGCTGATCATGTAAGTAGCTCAGCATTCCAACAGTGAAGACCATTTGCTATAGAATTATCAAACCTGAGAAAGTTACACATTTTATGAGTTCACATATTGTATAGCAGTCGCGTCCATCTTGCTTGCAGCTATCGCCACAAAAACATGCAACAGAGCATACTGAAAAGCTTACTTCATCTTCTTCAGTGCTCTCAGACTGCGCTTCTTTGGCAGTTCTGGTGCCTGGACGCCCACCTAAAACAGGAAAAAGCTATCAAAAGCAAAATTATATCTAAATTCCCCAACAGAAGATATAGAAGATGATGTAACAATAGTAGAGAGCTGAATTCTCAGCAGGAGGTAGCATCCAACAATTTATTTCCGTTCCGCCCCATCTTCTTCAACGAGGGAGCGTTAGGTGCAACCAAACCATTGCTGGAGACTTGAGCTGTTAATAGACGTTATGCTGGTACACGCAGGCTTGAGCGGTTAATGGATAGTAATAGAGGCGTAGAATTGGACGACCAAAAAAGTGTCCCATGTAGTTGTCATTATGTGGACAACAACCAGGAAAAACAACATTTCACCGGTTCACTCTTCTGAAACCGTCGCCTCCCGCACATGCCGGTTTGGGTTATATCAATCATTGCCCGATTCCCGCAAATACAACAAAGAATGAAACAGAAAAGGGCTTAAAAACAAATGGAAACGAGAGTAACACAAGGCGTTGATTAATCACAGTGAAAAACACTTGCTGACATGCAGTTACCGAGGCATTGCTAGAATTTCCTACCTTTAGGGGGTGAAACAGGAAGTTCAACCTGTTCCCAGCTGTCCACAACTTCCTCGCTTCCGACTGACAGGTCAGGCTGATCCTCCTCTTCTGGTGAAAGTGGTCCGTCCGGAACAGTCTGAAACAGAAACTTACAAAACCAACTAATTAGGAACCAGATTCCTTGATTGCTTTATTGTGTGCTCACATATATAATATACGTAGGTAAACAAAACTACAACTTTCAGAGCTTCTCAGAGCTTTCATTGCTTTCAAACTACCTATATAAAACTAAAGTCAATAAAACCTTTCATGAAAGGCTTAAGTACACTAAAACTGAAATACAGCATATCCCCCGCCAACCCAAAACATTTAAATATAAACAAGACTGTTAGCGGTGACAAAAATTTCGTCGATAAAAGCCAAACAACTCAACAGAATTATAGAAAAATTATACAGGTTAGGAAGCATTACCTCCGATTCGGGACTAGCATCCTTTAATTCTGGCAATTCTTCGGTTGCTGGCGTCGTTTCCTTACTGGGAGTTTCAGCTAAACATTTATGCAATCATGTTACAATGATTATAAAATATAAAATAAATATCATAAACAGTTAAACAAACCAAAAATAAGGAGAAAATTATTGACAATCGGTTCTTGAAGAAAACTGCAATACAATAAAAGTAAAACTTCATGAGCGAAAGCACAGAAGCTAGTACTGGGCACTTGCCGGGAGCCCACAACGCACAACTTTGGGAGGGTCAGTTAGCATTATTAGCGCCAATATTATACTATTGGTCCAACTCACAGTTCTGCTGCTGCCGCTTAAGCTTCTTCTTATCCACATATTTGGGTCGCTTAGGCTTTTCCTGTTCTTTATCGCCCGGCACTTGAAAACCTGAAAAACCAACACATGCAAAGTTTGCAGATTTTACAGGCATGCAAGAAATAATGCAGGGTACGCCTGCCAACCTTACCCAAGGAATAGACCCCCATTCCCTGAAATCGCCACTCAGGGAGTACTGTATTTTCGCTGGGGGCTGGAATTTCCGAAGAGCCTAAATCAGACTATTTTTTTGAAATATTTTCCGACCTGAGGATGCCTATTGAGGTGCTTTGAGAACGTTTTGCGCTTCTCCCTGCAAAATTCGACAAACCAATTTCTGGCACTCATTACCAAAAAATTACCCCAGGGATTCCACCATTCCGGGAAAATAATCCTAAGTGACCTACAATGCGCAATTCACAATAAGTGCTTTGCATTGAAGAATTATGTTGTGTGCTGCTCCTCGGGCTAGCCGCCAGATATGGCAACGCCGAGGCCGACGGAGCATGTTTCTTAGAAAGGAGGAGATATCATCCGTCGCGATGTCGACCAGGCTTTGAGACTCCTTGTGGCAACTTGGTTGAGTTGTTTTTGAGCAACCTTACGGGGCCAGTTTCCTGGCTAAACATTTTGCATTTTCGGGTGATGATTATCACATTGTGATGTCTAATGCAGCAATCAACAACAACAAACAATTGAAACTTACGCAAAGGGTAAAAACACTAACAAACCTTGCTGTTTGAGTATCTCAATCATCTGCAACTGTCTCTGCTGCTTCTGCTTCTGGTCAGCGCTCATATACTTTCCCTCAGCCTTGAGACGGGCCACTCGTTCCTTGTCCTTCTGCTTCTTCTTCTCCTTTTTCTCCTTCTCCTTTTGCACCTACACAGAAAACAGTAACTCAAGCAGCCGAGATGACAAGATAAGTCAACTCAATTCTGACAAAAAAGCATGTTACGTATGTACGTGTCACAAACAACAATTAAATAAAGTCTAACTCTCAAAATTTATTATCAACCTTTTCAAGATATTTATCTTCAGCCTCTCTTCGTCGTCTGGCCTCCTCTTCCTGTTTCAGGCGCTGCTTTTCCTGCTCTTCTTCGTACTTCCGCAAAGCTTCTTTCATTGCGGCAAGCTGAAAACCAGCAAAAATCCCACTCAAAACAGTTTGTCTTTATAAAGAGCAACTTAAAATAACAAAATTGTTTTTAAAAATCAGATCTTTGCATAAATTGTTTTTAAAAATCAGATCTTTGCATCAAATACGTACATGAAAGCAAAATCTTAGTCAAAATAAAGGAATTATCAACCAGCTAAACTTTAGACTTTAGGTTAGAATGTTCAAAATTATATTTGGGAACATTCCTATCAAAGCTTTTAACCCGGATAATGTCCTTCATTTGATTTAAATTTATTAATATATTAAAAATAGTCACGTTAACCCAGAATCTATTACTTGTCCCTTGCCAGCCTTCTTTTTGTCATCTTTCTTTTCCTCTTTGTCCTTCTCCTTTTCCCTTTCTTTTTGCTTCTTCTTTTTTTCTTTCTCTTTTTGCTTCTTTTTCTTATCATCCTTCTTCTCATCTCCAGCTTCATCCGCTGCAGCTTCATCTGCTCCTGAAACAAAACAGTGCAAACACAGGATACAATCTTGGATTTTAATTGTCTCCAAAAAGATTTGTACTGTTGAGATACAATCAAAAATCTACTTCTAAACGCAACGCATTGAAATAACAGTTCATTGTTGTTACTGCTAAATCTCACCGCCATGTTGTGCCTCCTGCACTTCTTTGCTTTCAGTAGTGACATCGGCAGAAGGCTGATCAGAGGCGACCTCCGCCGACTTCTCTTTTAGAGCAGGCAGTTCTGAGGGCGGCGTCACAGTGGCAGTCTGAAAACATAAAAATAAATTACTGGCTGAATAAAATCTCACTCGCCAGCTGCGGCAGCCTCGCAACGTATAGACTGGCTGCTGACCACACAATGGGTAGCAAGAGGAGGTACCTTCCTCAGTCTTGCAACTCCAGGTTCTTCCGCTCCTCCATTAACTGCCCATGCGTGAAGCAGAGAAGCACAATGTCTTTGGACGTTCCAAGCCTCTCGTGCAGACGGAGTGCGATGAAAAGCAAACCAGTATGTGTGCCCACATGACTAGTTTGCACCCCAACACTCCCTCGCAGGAGGTAGGTGGAATACACTGCAAGCAACTGGCTGATTCCAAGGGGTATCTTGATACTCAAAATATCTTCAGTTGCTATACACAAAGATTTTAACGAAGCTAATAAAAGGAGCAAAATAGGAAAAAAGATATCAGGATGGTAGACAAAAGCAGGTTTAGTAGTGAAAATTCGATACAGTGTAGAAATTTGTTCCAAGAACTTACGCTATCCAAAGGCTTATCGCCGGAAGCGTCTTTTTCCAGTTCTGCAACTTTTCCTTTTTTCTTGCCTTTCGCCTAAAACGAAAAGTGAACAAAGAAAGTACGTAAAAGTTGATAATATTAGCTAAATAATATTCACAAAAATACACAATAAGTCACACCATATTTGAAGGTTAGATAACCCCAGAATGCATTAAAAATCCCTCAAAAATAACCAACTGCATTGCTTGTTCCAGCCCACCAACAGACCTTAGGTTCAGGCTTCTTGTCTAAATCCTCCAGAATCTTATCCAACTCCTCGTCGTCCGGCTTTGCGCCCTTCTTTTTCTGCTGCTTTTTCTTTGTTTTGGCCTCGGGGGCGACGTCCGCCGCTTCTCCAGCTGACGCGTTAATCGCTTCCATATTTTCATCAGGTCCGTCAGCAACGTCTTCGTCATCCTCAACGGACAACTGTTTCAGGGCAGCAAAGGCAGAAGACTGCTTCGGTGGAACAGCTTCGCCATCGCTGTCCGCCTGAATATGATTCTACAAAAATAAACAAAACTGTAGCGATTATTCTCCGACCATTACTGATAACCGACTTTCTTGTCCTAACTTGTTTTCGAATGATTCAATCCAAAAATCTACATCTTACAACTCAAACAAAAATCCAAAATTTCCACTACGGGAGTCCGGACAATCCTTTCTTAATCGCCAAAAGCAAAATTTAATTAATTTTAGTAGCAAGCCATGGGCGGATCCTGGGGGGGGCGGCCCCCCCAGTCGCGATTCGAAGGTAGGAAAAATTAAGGAGAAAAAGAGGAAAAAGGGCAAAAAAACCAAAAAATTTCGCG
The DNA here is from genome assembly GCA_030248195.1 of Trissonchulus latispiculum. Lineage (NCBI taxonomy): Eukaryota > Metazoa > Nematoda > Enoplea > Enoplida > Ironidae > Trissonchulus > Trissonchulus latispiculum. Next base: position 56,811 of record JASAND010030801.1, read on the forward strand.
CCGTCGGCGCGAATTTTCTACTTGTTAACTGCATATTTATTGTATTTGTGAAGAAAAAGCTTGAAATGCATCCGATTTTTCGGAGAAAATTACCATTTTGCCTAAAAATGTCAAGAATTTTACAAAAATTTGTTCAGTTCTTCAGTATAAAAAGAATTAATGATCCGAATACCGATTTTATTGCTAAAAATTTCTTCAACTTCTGGAGGCTTCGCTCCCCAGACCACTCGCTGGAAAAATTTTGCCGCCCCCCCGTCACAAAATCCTGGATCCAGTGTAACAAACCGACCATCTTTACAAACGTTTAGCTTCTGATCATGTCAAAATTCTGTATGGAGTGGGGAGGGAAACCTTGCCAGGATTAGACCAAAACCTAAAGTAAACAACACTCTTAGTTTATATAACCAACCTGATCGGCCACATCTTTCGTTTCATCCTCTTCCGGGACTTTGTCCTTCTTTTTCTTGCCTTTCTTTCCCTGGAAATGTATGACGAAAATTAAACTAAAAAGACTGCAAGGCAATACAACAATCGCAAAAAATTGAATTAGCGCGGCGCAGTTTATAAAACTTACTAATTCTGCAGAAATTCCTTGCCTATTAATTGCTGGCGTGTTAGCCAATTCTTAGCTGACAAAAGGTTTTGCATGCAGAAAGATATTTTTACGAAGAACGATCACAAGACAAACCTTGGGTTCCGGCTTTTTCTCCAAATCCTCTAAGATTTTGTCCAAATCATCATCCTGATTCTGCTGTTTGCTCTTTTTGCCCTGTTTCTTTTTCCCTGCAGTCTCCTTAACCGGGACTGGTTTTCGTGTTTCCTCCTCATCATCACTGTCCCCACCCTGACTAGATCTGTTCTCTTCCTCGCCCTCTCCACCAGAAGATCCCGCATCTTCCAATGACAGTGCCTGCAGGGCTGCAAAGGCTGACTTTTTAGTCTGACTGATCACAGGAGCAGTATCGTCCTCATTAGAAGAATCCTTAAAATAAATTATAACAATAAGTAAGTAGTATATATAATACGGCTGGCCTTAGAAACATAATGTACATAATATATGCGTCACATAGCAATGTAGCTTGTTGCATGAAAACAAAACGTCACGTCAAGTTAAAGAAGACACGCAAACACGATACGTGTATAAAATAACAAAGGATGACTTTACGACAATCAAACGCTTTTTCCTGTTGAAAATGGCTTTCACTAGCATATGCTGGCTTATTTTTACTGGGGGGGGGTGGGGCCCCCCCACTCGGCAACCCCCCCCCCCATAAGCCAACCATTTTTTACCCTAGATTTTCAAAAATTTTTCCGGCTTCGCCGGAATTCTAACGAAATTTTAGCTATTTTAGCGTAAAAAACACCTAAAATTAGTCATTTTTTAGCGATTTTTGGCAATTTTTACACAAAAAACTGAAAAATTTTCAAAAATTTTTCCAAAAATATGGCCCCCCCACTTTTGGTGAGCCCCCCCATCGATGGGGGGGGGGGGGCAACTTTGAGCCCCCCCCATATCGCCCCCCCCATAAATTTTGGCCTAAAAATAAGCCAGATATGGACTTCTCACAGGAGAGGGCGCTGCCCACACAGAAACTACCAAAATTTTATACTGAATATTGATAGTAACCTACACTATCTCCGCCACTTAATTCTTCTGTCGTTTTCTGCGTCCTAAAATGAGAACGTATGTATATACATATACTATATACATACAGTAAAGAAGAAACTTATTAATGCTAAATGTTTACAAAATTTTTCGATCTTATAAACGTATTTTGATGGGCACTGTTATCATTCTTGTGAAATCGGGGGGGGTAGTCGGCTACATTTTAGACCAAGTATTGAAAACCTGCATAGAGAGATTCTGAAAGAGGGGCAGTCACTAAGGCCGAAGCCTTGTCGTGAGAGAGGCTGCGTCAGGGTCTTACACATAGAAACTAGCTTCTGCTTCGTTGTCCAAGAAAATGCGTCTTCAACACGACTGCATGGAAACTATTGTGCAGGCCAATTTTGCATGTAAAAATTATGAAATTGGAGTTAATCAAAGTGCAAAGATTTCAGACTAAAGATATGAGTATATATACAACAGGGCGGCGAAGCCGGAAAAGTTTTCAAAATTTTCCCTCAAATCCCTATTTTTCTAACCACCCAAACCTCAAAACCCACAAGTACGTACGTATGTATTATCATATAATTACAGCAGTTTTATATAAACCACCACTTACCACGTTTCATCTTCCTTCTTGCGCTGCTTCCCTTTTTTCGTCGCCATTTCTTACTAAAGCCGAATGCAACAGAAATAACTTCAGTTTGATCATTAAATTCTCGCTCATCAAACTTTAGCGGTTGATGAAAATTGTCAATGAGAACCTTGAGCTGTCGACGTCTAATGGTTGCTGATTAAAATTGAAGAAAATTGATATCAAATGGAAACGGTGTCCTTCGAACACAGCACTCACTAAAACATTACAAAGTCATCATCAAAGTCAGCATTATATACAAACAGTGCAGTCTAAAGTGGTTTTACCTGTACCCAGGGTCAGGGAATTTTTGACAGGGGGACGAGGCGGGGAGGCCCACAAAATTGACTCCACCCAAAACCCCTCTCAGAAAGTTTGGGATTCCCCCTTAATGAGGTCTACATTTTTTGATGAGGATTTGGGGGCCCGAATTTTTGACGAAAATGAACAAAGTTTTAGACCCCCCCAAACCCCCACACTTCCCCCCAAGCAATTTTTCTATTTTTATGCCAAAAATAGCATTTCTAATACCGAAAAACATCCACCTATGAAGCATACGTATATACACATACCATACTTGTGGTGGTTTCTGGTTGTTGAACACTTGATCTCTGTTGATTTGAGCCCCTTCCTCACTTATACGTGTGAATAATAGTTTTTGAATTCGCATATAAGTACGTACACGGGTAATATTATTGTGGATATATATAGCATTGCTGTGACTATGTTTGCTTATATTTTTATTAGTTAGTTTGTTTGTTACATTCTATCCTTATCGATCTGTTGTTTTTTACTTTGTTGAATTGTTGTGGTCGTGCTCATAGGTGTACCTTGAGAAATCGTTGGGGGAGGGGGTAGCCGAAATAAGGGTGGGTGGGGTCAGCCTTTTTGAGGTGGGGTGGGGTCCGGAAAAATCGAATTTGGGGAGGGGGGTAAAAAAATTTATCGGTCAAAAATTTAGAAAAAATTCGCGAATTCGCTGAAAAAACGTTATTTCCAACTAAAAATCAACAATACAAGTAATAAAAATGCTCCTCCGGAGCATGAAAAAGTAATATGGGTGGTGGTGAGGTTGTAAAATGAAGAGAGGACTAGTCTTAAAAATGCTTAATATGGGGGCTAGGTTCAAAAAAAGAAGAGGACTAGGTTGTGGGCGAATTAAAATGGGCACAGCTTCGCCGAGCAACCCATATTCGCGGACTGAAAAAGTTATATACATACGTATTACATATGTATATATACCAGTGTTCAGTTTCAGTTACGGCGCGTAAATAATACAGAAAAAGAAAAGAAAGAAAAGAAAGATTTACTCCAAATGAATGCGAACGGAATAACGACAATACAATTGTATAACACGCGAAGACAATAGAAACTAAAAGTCATAAACACGTAGAAAACTGACCAAGGTACCTTTACATTCATTTAATCCATTCTTAAATTGAGTAATGTCCTTACTGAATACAATCGACTCCGGTAGAGCATTCCATGGTTTGAGTACTCGGCAAGCAAAAGAAAATTTATGAATATCAGTATACGATTTTGGAATTTTCAATTTAAGCAAATGACCTCTTGTAGCATAAGGCGAATCCACAAAGTTGAACAAGTCAGTGGCAGATATAATCGTGTAGCCATACATTATTTTATACACCATAACTAGGTCAGTAATTAAACGTCTTAATTCAAGAGATGGAAGTGAGAGAATAGCACACTTGTCTTTATAAGAATAACCCTCAAAAAATGCAAAGGATGAACAAAATCTTTTTTGAACCTTTTCAATAGTTTCAATATCTTTTTTCAACCAAGGGTTCCATATTTCAGACGCATAAGACAAAGTTGGAATAACATACGCTTTATATAATTTCATTCTAAGTTGTATATCATCAGAAACAAAGTTATTTAGTAGTAAAGATAAAACAGACATTGCTTTATTTTTAATTTTGTTGATATGAATAGCAAATTTTAAATTCTCTGTGACCCATATACCTAGATCAGAGTAGCCATCCACTTTCTTGAGTATCTCGTTTTGAAAAGAATACTGAACTTTTTCATTTGAACGACCGATGTACAAAATGACAGTTTTAGGAATCGAAACCGTAAGTTGCCATTCATTGACCCAATTTTGTAACCTGTTAAACAAAGACTGCAGGGTTCTGTGACGGTTAACCCCGGAAGCAAAAAACTTAATATCATCGGCATATGCACAACAATGTATATTCTCACACGAGTGCAGAAATTCATTAATAAAAACTAAGAACAAGGTAGGTCCACATACAGACCCCTGCGGGACACCACTAACAACATCACACCAGTCAGAAAACGAATCACTTATTTTAACCCTTTGTCTTCTCCCAAACACAAAAGCTTCGATTATATTTAAGAATTTTCCAGTAATACCATAAGCTTCTAGTCTGACCTTCAATTTCGGAATTGATAGTGAATTAAAAGCTTTTTTAAAGTCAATGTATGCAATGTCAATAGACTGCTTAGAATCTGAATCTTTGAACCACTGAAAAGAACAATTTAATAAATTTGTAACAGTAGACCTTCCTTTTAAAAATCCATGTTGATTTGTCGCAAGTATTCTATTTTTAATACAATGACTCATAACATGTTTATTGATCAAGTAATCTAAAGGTCTGGCTGCTCCACTAGTTAAAGATACGTCCCTATAGTTGTCCACAGATGATCTTGAACCTTTATGTTTATAAATAGGCACCACATTTGCATCACGCCAACCTTGAGGCACTTGACCAAGATGGTAACAGAAATCAGTAATACAGTATATAGGATAAGCTAATTCTGCAGAAAAAGTCTTATAGAAGATATACGGAATGTCCTCGGGACCAGCAACTAGAGTAGGTTTCAACCTATATAAAACTTCAAATACATCAAGCACATCAAAGTTCATACGTTCACAACTAGTCACACACCTATGAACCACAGTTGGCAATCTCCCATCATCATGAGTATAGACTGAGCCAAAAAATTCACATAAAGCTTTACATTTATCCATGTCTGATACAGCAGATTGCTGTTGGTCCAGTTTAAGCACAGGGATTTCAGATTTAACTTTGAGCTTTTGGTTGGCATATTTAAAGAATTTTCTATTATTTGGATTTTTAGCCAGATCGTCTTCATGTTTTCTTACAAACTGCTTTAATTCTCTGTTAAAAAGATTGTTTAAAGCTCGGTATTCCTGTTTCGCATTAAAATCCATATTTCTAGTCCAAGTTTTAAATGCATCTGATCTCCTCCTTTCAAGCCTTTTTAAATTGTCAGGCCAGTGTAGATTAGAAGACAGGGAAAAAAAAAGGGAAAAAGGGGAGAGATGGATTTTAATAGCTAAAGGGGGGTCTATTTTTGGGTTGATTGGGTTGGGGGGGGGGGGAGGTGGGTGTTGGGGGGGGGGGGGAAAAATATTAAATTGGTGGTGGTTTGTGGGGGGGGGGGTAGGGGGATGTGGGGGAGAAATAATATTGATGGTATATGTGTTTGTGGGGTGGGGGCGTGGGTGTTGGGGTGGGGGTTATTATACATTTCACATTAGGCACATATTCATCAATAACATTATGTATAAATCGGACAAAATTATTCCAAAAATGTTCAACTACTGATAACATACCATCGAAACCATGCCATAATATATTATTCCAATCAACCGAACTAAGAATTCTGCTGATTTCAGGTTTGTTCATGGCAAAAAAATTACGAAAAAACTTTTGCTTTTCTCTGCAACGAACAGAAAGTGAAAAATCGACTGACGCATGATCGGAAGAACCTAGAGGTACACATACCTCAACCGTTAATAGCATATCACGTGAATTAATCATAAGAAGATCCAATATATGACATGGGTTAAACCTAGTAGGCGTTTTGATTACCTGGGTCAAATTTAACTCAGAGATACTGTTTAAAAACTCCATTTCTCTCTGATTACAGCTGTACGAAATTTCCCACTGAATGCCTGGCAAGTTAAAATCCCCACAGACAACTTTGAAGACTTTTGATTTGTTTTCCTCATATAAAAGTTTTAAATCATGAATAACATTATCAAGAGCTTCATGATTTGCAGGAGGCCTATATACACATGCAAATCTTACATTTACATCTCTAAATACAAAGTCAACAACCACAATTTCAGATAGACATCTATCAGTAATAGAGGGGACAGAATAGGCGAAACCTTTACGAAATAAGACACAAACTCCACCGCCATGTCTATCACGATCACGTCGAATTATTTCAAAATTTAAGCCAGAAGTTAAAAACATATCAGAAATTAAATTATCAATTTTCGTTTCGGTAAGAGCAACTATGTCATAGACATCTGATGTCAATAATGCACAAAGTTCAAATCGTTTGCTAAGAATACCATTAATTATTAAGATTACAATAATAACATTTCAAATTATGTGGGTCATAAACGAAATCACACACATAGTTCAAAGTCTGCTTTCCAAAACATAAATTCAGTTTCCCGGATCAAATAGACGACCACGAGACGCCGTAGCCCTGATTTGGTTGATATGGTCTTCTCTAGTCGGTGTCAGTCCAGTAACAGCATGGGAGTAGGACATCAAAGCAGGCGGTTGTCCCTGGCGACGATGGCGGGGATACACAGGCCTTCCGCCAGCAGCAGTAGCAGCAGCAGAAGGAATTATGCCCGGAGGAACCGGACCAGACGAACCAGTCACATCATGCTGATTTGCCCTTAGGGTAGGACCGGAGACACCAGTTACTGTAACTGGATGCATATCAGTTACCACAAAGCCTTGACGATGATAGGATGCAGCCTGCCTCATGGAATTTCGCTCCCTAAATGTCATGTCACGCCTGAAACCCCAGTTCTGAGGGAACTTCTGGGCCCGAGCAGCTTCCAGGAAATTTTTCTTCGCCAACTGATCAGCTACCCGAATCTTCAGTAGACGCGGACCAGTACGTTGGGGCACGTCCCGTTTAGCCTCAGTTATGGAAGATGGGTCTAAGCCAGCTTCCTCCGCCGCCTCCCGGATCACCTCGAGATCCGATTTGTCCTTATCTTCCGGGATACCGAAGCCGCATATCTTATCCTTCTTTTCTTTCCGTTCATCCCATTCAGACAGGCAAGTGAATAGGGCCTCAGCTGTGGATGTAGAAATAGTGGAAACAATGGAAGTCAACATTGACTCCACATCAAAACTGGAAACAAAGCTGTCCAGCTTTGATTCAATAGTGTCAAGCCGGACCAGGAAGGACGATTCAGCCTCAGAAACCCCGGACAGGCCACGACCAGAATTAGGTTGGTCGGAGCCAGTTGTGGACGTATCGGCGGGAGCAGTATTTCCCGTTCTGGAGAGAAAAGATGCCCATTCTCTACGCAACTGATCAACATCTGATTTCATCTTAGGAAGATTCGGGACAACATCTTTGCAATGCGCGCAGAGAAAGACCACACCCCTGGCCACGTCAACGGCCACATCTCTATTGGAGCAGTTGGGATGGAAATATCTCGAACAGCAGTGGCAAGATGTAGCCACAACTATGATAAACGAGTTTTAGCGGAAGCAAACATTTCTTTCGATAAACTCTTACTATTTACTGTGCATTTTAACCATTGATAAGAAAACTCTATATTTCAACAATAATATCAGGACTCTCTCCGACGATCTTAGTTCTTTCTAGTTGCTTGCCGTAGTCCAGCACAACCAAATTACTATATAGTTTACGTATATTATAAGCAAGCAACTTGCAGCGATTGTTTAACTGCACTGACAATAACAATAACATGGGTTGCTCGGCGAAGCTGTGCCCATATTAATTCGCCCACAACCAAGTCCTCTTCTTTTTTTGAACCTAGCCCCCATATTAAGCATTTTTAAGACTAGTCCTCTCTTCATTTTACAACCTCACCACCACACATATTACTTTTTCATGCTCCGGGGGAGCATTTTTATTACTTGTCCTTCTGTAATTTTAAAGGCTCCCTTTCTAGCAATGCGGCAATGGATACAAGGAGCTTGAACAGTGCCGTAGGTAGAGCAGAAAAGTGATTATATAAATATATAGTAAAACTGAATTCTCACCTCCGGCCCAAGCTTTGGCCGCTGCAACCTCTGTTTGTGGGTGGTATAAGGAGAAAACTTTTTCGCCTCGCCAAAGACTTCGACAGTATGCCCATCGTGTTCAGCGACACGGATTTACTATATGGGTACCGCCAGAGGGCCGAAAACCGCGTTTTAGGGGGTTTGACCAGTGGTCAGTAGGCCCCATAGACCGTAGTGACCACTGGTCATTTCCATCGGAATCGACAATATGCCCATTGAAACGAGCGTAGTCGATTTACTATATATGCTCCCAACCAAAACGCCGAAAACCGCTGTCTAAGGGGGTTTGACAAGTGGTCAGTAGGCCCCGAGACCATAGTGACCACTGGTCACTTCCCTCGATTTCGGCGATATGCCCATTGAAACGAGCGTAGTCGATTTACTATATGTGCCCCCAACCAAAACGCCGAAAAACGCCGTTTTAAGGGGTTTGACCACTGGTCAATAGGCCCCATAGACCGTAGTGACCACTGGTCACTTCCCTAGATTTCGGCAATATGCCCATTGAAACGAGCGTAGTCAATTTGCCCCCAACCAAAACGCCGAAAAACGCTGTTGAAAGGGGTTTGACCACTGGTCAATAGGCCCTATAGACCGTAGTGACCACTGGTCACTTCCCTCGATTTCGGCAATATGCCCAATGAAACGAGCGTAGTCGATTTACTATATATGCCCCCAACCAAAACGCCGAAAACCGCTGTTTAAGGGGGTTTGACCAGTGGTCAGTACGCCCCGAGACCATGACCACTGGTCACTTCCCTAGATTACGGCAATATGCCCAATGAAACGAGCGTAGTCGATTTACTATATATGCCCCCAACCAAAACGCCGAAAAACGCTGTTTAAAGGGGTTTGACCACTGGTCAATAGGCCCCATAGACCGTAGTGACCACTGGTCACTTCCCTCGATTTCGGCAATATGCCCAATGAAACGAGCGTAGTCGATTTACTATATATGCCCCCAACCAAAACGCCGAAAAACGCTGTTTAAAGGGGTTTGACCACTGGTCAATAGGCCTCATAGACCGTAGTGACCACTGGTCACTTCTCTCGATTTCGGCAATATGCCCAATGAAACGAGCGTAGTCGATTTAGTATATATGCCCCCAACCAAAACGCTGAAAAATGCTGTTTAAAGGGGTTTGACCACTGGTCAATAGAACCCATAGACCGTAGTGACCACTGGTCACTTCCCTCGATTTCGGCAATATGCCCAATGAAACGAGCGTAGTCGACTTACTATATATGCCCCCAACCAAAACGCCGAAAAACGCTGTTTAAAGGGGTTTGACCACTGGTCAATAGGCCTCATAGACCGTAGTGACCACTGGTCACTTCCCTCGATTTCGGCAATATGTCCATTGAAACGAGCGTAGTCGATTTACTATATGTGCCCCCAACTAAAACCCCGAAAAATGCTGTTTATAGTGAGTTTTCCCTACTTTGACCCTGGGCGAGGAACCACGGGAGCCATGCTGACCAGTGGTCACTTCGGGCGGTATCGGCAGTATGCTCATCGTTTTCAGCGACCCCGATTTACTATACATGGTTACCACCCCAAGGCCGAAAAACGCCATTTTTAGTGACTTTTAGCTTTAGGCCATTTCTAGTAAAAGTGGGACTTAGAAACTTTTCGTCCAAACAGGCCCAAAAAATGCAAAGTTTGGGCCCATCTCCTGAAAGCTACAGAGCGAAATTAAAAAATCCCCCTCGTTACTTTGTGCGCATAGTCCGAAATATTCAAATAAAATAAACCAAACCGATCTAGCTGCTAGCCTGTGAAAAAAAGTTGATTTCAACCGAAGTGCCAAAATAGCGAAAGTCCGACTTTGGGGCCTTGGCACAGAGCCAAAATTGGCCGAGTGCCAAAATGACCTTCGTTTGGTAGCATGGGGGGATACTGTCTACCAACATATCATAGTAGCATTGGACCAAAATGCCCACATCGTTCCAACACTTCGCTAGAAAATGCACTTCCAATAAGCGTTATTAACCGAGAAAAAAACAACCGCACGGTAACTCTCGCCTAGTGCAAAATTTCGAAGTTCGGAATTTTAACCAAAAGTATATATATATGGTGGTACTTGTAGTACTACTCGAGTACTTTACGATGGTAACATTGTCATCCCTCCCGG